>APFE030981185.1:0-32413 GCA_000404065.3 Pinus taeda
GTGTTAGTCGTTAAACAAAATTAAATTCAAATCAGCCTCTCCAAAGAGTTCTTAATCTATAAAGTTCTTAATCTACTAAAAAACAATATTATGCCTTGTACCAAAATTACCATGGCTTATATTGTGATACTCGTTAAACAAATTCTTATTTCGAATCAGAATCACGAGCCCATGAAAATGTAAATAAAATAATTAAACAAAATTCTTAATTCGGATCAGCCTCACAAGTCAAATGTTCAAATTCCCATACCCATGGGAACAGCAGAATCATAAAATAATAATAATAAATTAATGTGATAACTTCAATGCATCAGAAGTGCAAAGCATCGGTTCCAGTAAGTGGAAAATGTAAAATATAACAATCTTCAATGCCTCACCAACGAGTTCTTAATCTATAAATGAACTTTATTACACTACTAAAGAACGATACCATAGCTTATACTACATCCAAAAATAACTAGTTAAGAATAAACTTTATTACACTACTAAAGAACAATACCATGGCTTATACTACATCCAAAAAAACAACTAAAGAAAAATGCCATGGCTTATACTACGTCCAGACAACAACAATATATTAGAGGTCTAGAAAACAATACATCATGCTCAAAAATTGGGGTGCTCATTAAACAAATTCGAATCAGCCTCGCTAGGCCCATGAAAATGAAAATGTAAAATAAACGTTCAAATTCCTATACCCGTGGGAGCAGCAGAATCAAAAAAAAAAATGTAGATAACTTCATCGGTTCCACTAAGTGGAAAATGTAACAAAACAATCTTTAATAACAAAATTTAAAACATAAATATAAGCATAAGAACAATACATCACTCAATAGTATCTTAATAAGATTAATGAAATGGTGCTGATTACACCATTATGAACAGGGCAAGCTTTAAGGCTCTTCATTTATCAACCATAACAATGCACTAATCTAAGAAACTATTTCAGCTGAAGAATCATGGGCTGGCTTGAGAAATGCCTGCCCAGGACGTCGGTTGGACAATCGACCACGGCAACCAAGCACCTGTAGCGAAGGAGGAAAATAATTAAAATAATACAAAATAATCAACTAAATATTCAAAATATAGATATATATAATTAAAAGAATACAAAATAATCAGCTAAACATTCAAAATATACATATATACAAAGTGATGTATATTCACTTATACTCACCTTGGCATTCACACCATCGGGAACAACTCTGTTTTCTGACTTCCACTTCAAGTAGTCAGCTCTAGTATACTTCGTGAACCCCCTAAAAGATGCATATAACAATGAATTATTTTGTCTGGTAATAATTAGGTGTAAAAAGTTTACAAGTAATTGGTGACTTAGCATACCATTTTCTGCTGACAATAATTTTCTGCCTGCCAGGGAATTTGAACTTGGCACGACGCAGAGCTTCTTGGGCATGATTTGAGTGGTTGTCCCTGCATCGTACTGAAAGGAGCACTTGGCCTATAGCCACGCGTGCACAAGTTCCCTGTGGTTTTCCAAACGCTCCTCTCATACCAGTTTGAAGCCTGTCTCCCAATGAAGGATCATCATTATTGTTCAACACCGTAAAAAAAATATCAATACTTTTTCTACAGTAGTGCTCAAAGATAATTCACCTATTTTGATAAATTAAGAAGTCTAGGATTTCACAAGTACTTTTTGATGTAATAATTTTCAAATTTTATCTTCAGTATAATTTTTTATGCTGTCACTTCTGCTTATCACACAGTACTTATCTTCCCAAAAGATGAAGAGAAAAATCTCTTTACAGGGATTTCAATTTTGTTGAGATGAAATTCATCATCTCATGGAGCGGTAGAATTACATCAGCAAACCTCATATGTATAATAATATCGTGCATGAGTACACAGGCATGGAGATATTGTCCATACATGAAATTAAATAACGAAGTTACATATTCAGTGAATTATGCAACTTTAAAAGTTTGAAGTGGAAGACTGTTCAAGAGGAATAACATATGAAATCAAAAAATAATGTCAGTTTAAGAGAATACAACTTTGGTGAGCTCAGAAACTTATTACAAATGGCCTTCTATTGAGAGGAATATAGAAATATTTCGCCTGACAACAAAGAACTACAGAAAGTGCCCATGTTTAAAGTTAACAAATAACCAGGATATATACTGAGTGTAGTCTGCAGAGAAGCCCCATGGCAAATATTTTTGTTGGTATCAATCTCAAAGATTCGAGTTATACAGGGGTAATACATTAATAAATATTCAGGATATATATTTTAGTGTAGCCTGCAGAGGTGCCCAATGTGTCTAAGTTATATCAGTCAAAGCAAAAAAATTGTTGATATGGACTGCAAAAATTCAAATTCTACAGAGGTACTACAGTAATTCAAAGCAAAAAAATTGTTGATATGGACTTCAAAAATTCAAATTCTGCAGAGGTACTACAGTAATACGAACACAAGAAGCAAAAAAAGACCATTGTGATATGATGCAAAAACTTAATTGCAAATCGAGCACCCTTGACATTTCCTTAACAGAGAGATTCAAGCAATTCAAGCTAAAGATTACAAAGAATTTGATAAATCTGTCGTGAATGCAGCAAGGCATGGAGGTACTATATGCTACACACAGTTCTTACATCGAGGTACTGCATAGGGAGGCTTCGTAAGAATGGCACTTGGCTGTTGTGGTACTTTGTGCTGCTCAGCTTTCTTTGGGTTCTCCTTTGATTGGAACTGCTGGCTGCTTAAAATCAGCAGCTTTAGGCACTGTTTATCTTCTAGGAAATTTAGAAGCTTTGGGTACCTCTTTTCTTGTATTATCATATGATATACCCAGCCATATAATAAAATGAGAAATGGGTGTGGAAAAATACCTGAATGATACGAAATATTTCGCCTGACAACAAAGAACTACAGAAAGTGCCCATGTTTAAAGTTAACAAATAACCAGGATATATACTGAGTGTAGTCTGCAGAGAAGCCCCATGGCAAATATTTTTGTTGGTATCAATCTCAAAGATTCGAGTTATACAGGGGTAATACATTAATAAATATTCAGGATATATATTTTAGTGTAGCCTGCAGAGGTGCCCAATGTGTCTTAAGTTATATCAGTCAAAGCAAAAAAATTGTTGATATGGACTGCAAAAATTCAAATTCTATAGAGGTACTACAGTAATTCAAAGCAAAAAAATTGTTGATATGGACTTCAAAAATTCAAATTCTGCAGAGGTACTACAGTAATACGAACACAAGAAGCAAAAAAAGACCATTGTGATATGATGCAAAAACTTAATTGCAAATCGAACACCCTTGACATTTCCTTAACAGAGAGATTCAAGCAATTCAAGCTAAAGATTACAAAGAATTTGATAAATCTGTCGTGAATGCAGCAAGGCATGGTACTATATGCTACACACAGATCTTACATCGAGGTACTGCATAGGGAGGCTTCGTAAGAATGGCACTTGGCTGTTGTGGTACTTTGTGCTGCTCAGCTTTCTTTGGGTTCTCCTTTGATTGGAACTGCTGGCTGCTTAAAATCAGCAGCTTTAGGCACTGTTTATCTTCTAGGAACTTTAGAAGCTTTGGGTACCTCTTTTCTTGTATTATCATATGATATACCCAGCCATATAATAAAATGAGAAATGGGTGTGGAAAAATACCTGAATGATACTTTTTAAAGCTTCCCCGCATGTGAATTATGAAATTTCAAAGCAAAGCTATATTTTATAATCGATGGATTTTTTCAGATGGCAGTTGATCTAATAACAAGCTATCCAGTACAAAAAAATCTCTACATTAATTGATAAAAAAACAATCACGAGGAAAACTGATGTGAACTCCCAAAGAAGTAATAAATCAGAAAATTAACTGTTATATTTGGAGGTATGAGCGAAAGCCTTCACAGCAGGGCTTTCTTGAGATTATTAACATCCAACAAATGACCACAAAAGTGCAAAAGTAACTCCTAGGTGATGGTGAAAGCAAAATGAAGAAAGATAAAGAAAAAGGAGAGTATAGATAAGCATCTAACTAAGCTAATCACTAGGTCTAACCAACTCCAAAAGATACATAACAATATCATATGGGTCATTCATAGAAAGCAGGAGTCCAAGCCTCGAAAACTGATGCTGAGAGAGAGAGACAGAGAGCATAAAAAATTGCACAAGGTTAGATTCATCTACTGAAAACTGCAGATTTTTTATTTGAGGATGTATATGTCTTATTGACATTATCGAAATTGGGGTAAATGAGAATTGTAATACAGAAATTACAAGTGTACAATTGCTTGTTGACAATATATATGTCAACGATTTCTTCATATCACAATGGTCTTTAGTCAACCAAAAGATATTTACCATTATCTGAAAGGTTTGTTCGCACAAAGCAACAAAATCAGAAGTTTAAAAATTCAATGTTGGATATTGACTAATGTTGCAACACATGACTAGAGCTCCATCTCAAGACTACAAGGGTACTACAAATAAGACTTTTCAACATGTTTAAAAAGTAGCAATTTATTTTTCTTTGTTAAACAGTACCTAACTTGAAACTAGGCAAACACTTTTTGACATTGCTTCACGACAATAATTACATAGGCTTGACAATCCTCGTTAAAATGGTCATGTCATGATGGCATGTAGTTGGTGTTCAGAGCCTCCTATAAACCAAAACATGTTTACCATTATCCGTTGCCAAGAAAAGGTTTGTTAGCACAAAGCAACCAAATCAAAAGTTTGAAACTTCAATGTTGGATACTAACTAATGTTGCATCACATGACTAGATCTCCGTCTCAAGAATACAAGGGTACTACAAATAAGCTTTTTCAGCACGTTTAAAAATAAGCAATTTATTTTCCTTTGTTAAACATTACCTCACTTTAAACTAGGGAAACAACTTACATCGTTGTAATAATGTGCTCTTCTATGAATGTGATACAAGAGAAAGTTTTGGAAAAGTTTATGATAAGTAAATGAAGGTTGATATAAAAGAAATGTTGCATTTCTGAATTGCTAAGAAATTAAAAGAGAAAAGCACTCTCTCTGAAACACTAGCTTCGTTCTGATCTCAGCCCAGCTGCTCCCCTGCAGCTTCCAGCAATGGCTCCCAAGCGCTGATCTCTTCCCTCAAGCTAGAAGAAGGCTGGAGTCAATTCCCTTGGTGACAATGCCTCTGGTTTTCTGCAGATCTTCCCTCGCATATTCAGATCGGGCCCTTGTTGGGTAGTTCACAAGAAAGTGGCCTTCCCTGAAGTCGATGGAATACTGGACAGAAAAATTGGAAAGGTGAGCTGCAAGGTAATTTGGGAATTTTTGTGGTTGGAAATGGTTTTTTCACCTTCCTGATTGAATACAAGGAAGATAACCCATATTTCTTTGGAGGCAGAGGAATATATTCGAATTGATGGACCTTGGATTTCAATCCTGCGGAGGACATTCCCACTGTGATCCCAGTTTGAGTGAAGCACCCTAGGCTTCCCCTGTCCTGCTGGAGAATTGCCTTAGGGCTGTACCAAGATCTGTGTAGAAACAGATCTAGAGAAGGGTCTCCCAACCGAAATATTTTTAACAATGGGGAATTGGAAGCATTTGGATTATCAACAAATCCCATTTAAGTGCAAGATCTGCCATGAGTAGGGTCATTTTGCCAGCAATCTGCCATGAGTACAGTCATTTTGCCAGTGATTGGAAGAAAGCACAGGGGAAAGTTCCAGAAAATCCCCAGTCAGGACAAGGAGATTAATCGAGTCAATGGAAGTCCCAGAAAAAGGGAGGGAACAAGACAGGCCAAGACAACAACAGGAAACCCCAGAACAATGAGGGGCCATCTACTTCATCGAACCCATTTGGGGTCCTTCAATATTCTGAAGCCACCCAACTGGACTCTAAGGAGAATCAAACTGGAGAAGATGAAGGAATACCTGAGAAGGAAACTATAGAAGAAGGAAAAATACAAAAGCAAGCAGGATAAGTAAATGAGAATTTTGCCCTGGATCTGCCATGAGTACGGTCATTTTTCCATCGATCTGCCATGAGTTATGGTCATTTCAACAGGGATTGTAAGAAAGCACAGGCGAAAGTTCCAGAAAACCCCCAGTCAGGACAAGGAGATCAATCGAATCAATCAAAGACCCAGAAAAAGGGAGGGAACAAGAGAGGCCAAGACAACAACAGGAAACCCCAGAACAATGAGGGGCCATCTACTTCATCAAACCCATTTGGGATCCTTCAATCTTCTGAAGCCACCCAACTGGACTCTAACGAGAATCAAACTGGAGAAGATGAAGGAATACCTGAGAAGGAACCTATAGAAGAAGGAAAAAAATACAAGAGCTAGCAGTAGAAGTAAATGAGAAT
Source organism: Pinus taeda (assembly GCA_000404065.3). NCBI lineage: Eukaryota > Viridiplantae > Streptophyta > Pinopsida > Pinales > Pinaceae > Pinus > Pinus taeda. Next base: position 6,341 of record APFE030981185.1, read on the forward strand.
GAGAAGCAAGTGACTCAAATGCCTGACCAAGAAGGGGGTCTGATATTATTTCAGCTGGCTCAGCCAGCACCTCAAGGGGGCAGAAAGAGACTCAAGAGGTACCTCAGAAAATCGTCACCAAGAATATGACACGGGCGCAGTAACGCAATGAGGAGAATAGCAGTTAGGATGTAGGGAGTCATGTCAGAAAGAAAGGTCGACACCCTAAGAAGGATCTTAGAGAAACAAAAGCAGAGCTAAATAAGAAGTTAGGGTGTCCAACCTCAGATCTCGGACATTCTCAAAGCAATGGGATCAAAAGGAGCAGAAGGAACAACAAAGGGAGGACCCTCAAAAGACCTCTCAGTCAAGGATTTGGTCAAAAAAGAACAGGCAGCAATTCTTCTGCTGCAGGAAACAAAATGGGAAGAAGACAAGTTAACAAAATTGTCAAAAACTTTCTGGAATTGCATTTGAAGGAATAGGACAGAATTCAAGGGGCGCCCTCAGGGTGGATTGGGGACCTTTTGGAGGAATGATCAGTTCACCCCAGACGACAGCATCAAATTCCACAACTGGTTGGGAGTGGAACCAGGGGAAAATGATACAAAAGAACAAATCAAGGTAATCAATGTATATGCACCCTCAATATATGCAGAGAAACAAGAATTCTGGGATAAATTGCTAGCATTTTGAGGCAGCAATTGGAATCAGATGGGAATTGTTGGGGGAGATTTCAACACGAGAATGTACTCATTTAAACGCAGGGGAGGAAATATAATCAGAGACACTTTTTCGGGAAAGATGTCAAACCACACAATGGGAAGTACACATGGTCCAAATGAAAGTTCGGAGGTGATTTCATAGCAGCTACATTAGATCGCTTTCTTATTCATAGCCCGTCGCTGATTCGAGGTCTCGATCCTCAATCATCAATTGCAGCCTCCGGAGAATCCGATCACAGGCCAATATTGTTGTTTCTGGATAAGGAGGATCTCAGCCCAATCCCATTCCGTTTCAACCCAGGTTGGGTGTCAGAGCAGAGGGTCAGTGATTTAATATCCTTGACATGGAGACAAGAATATATCGGACCCCCAGCCTTTAAATGGGAACCAAAAATAAAAGCAGTCAAACAAGCATTGCGTTCATGTTAGAGAAGTGTATGTTCCACCTGGAAGGAAAAAGGAAGGTTTGATTAAAGAACTGGAACAACATTATGAAATTATAGAGGAGCAATAGGTGGAGGACTAGCATCTGGAGAAGGAGAAGAGCCTCAGTAAGCAGATATATAAATAGAGCAGAAAGGAGGAGGAGTTAAATCAAGAAGCATATGGCTGAAAGCGGGGGACCAAAACACCTCCTTTTTACACAAGCAAACTAAAGCCTGGGAATTGAAGAACAGAGCCAACGAAATAATTCCAGAAGACCACCAATATCAAAATTTTCAGAGATCCCATTTTCCAAATCTGTATTCGGAGGACAAGGAAATAAATGAAAGAGCGAAGGAGGCCTTTCTTGCACCATTTAACACAAATCACAGCCAAGGAAAATGCTCTACTTATGCAAGAGATCAAGGAAGATGTGATGGATGCAAATTGGGCCCTTGATCGAAATAAGGTGCCCAGAACGGATGGTTTCCCCATCAGCTTTTATTGTTCCTTCTGTCTTTAATTAAGAAAGATCTAATTCGAATGCTCAACTGCGCTAGAATAAAAGGGAAGTTAGGAGGGGGAACAAACTCAGCCTTTCTAGCTCTAATACCTAAGGAAACGAATGCTTCAATTTTTAGCAGGATTAGACCCATTTCCTTGTGCAATGCATTGTATAAATTTTTGACGAAAATAATCCCTGCTCACCTTAAAAAGATCCTTCCAAGACTTATCTCAGAGAATCAGGGTGGCTTCCTTCAAAACAGATATATTTTGGATAATGTCAATTTGGTACAGGAGGCAATTCATTCCAGTCTGGAAAGCAGAGTCGGGTATCATCATCAATTTGGACATGTCAGACACCCTTGATCGAGTAAGACACTCATTTTTTGTATATCATCTTGACTAAACTTGGCTTTAGCAAAGAATTTGTAAATTGGATAAATGCATGTATTGGAAGGCCATGGATTGCTCCATTGATAAACGGAAAACCAGCTTCCTTTTTTAAAGCATCTCTTGGGCTTCGTCAAGGATGCCCACTCTCTCCACTTCTATGCATTCTGGTGGCAGAAAGCTTAAGCAGAAATCTAGAAGAAGCTTGTAAGGTTGGGTCTCTCCCCAGCCTCACCATATCTCAACAGGTCAAAGCTATCATTCATTCTCAATTTGTTGATGATACCATTCTTTTCAGAGGAGAATCCAAAATCATAGCCCTTAGATTCAAAAAAAATAGTGGGTGCTTATCTTGAGCTCTCGGGAGGTCAAGTGAATAAAAAAAGAAGTTGTATCTATGGTTGGAACAGTCTGATTGTTGTGCTTCAAGAGATTGCACCAATTCTAGAATTCTCAGTTCAAGCAAAATGGAGATCCTTTAAATAACTTGGAGTCCCAATTTCGTTGGGTAATTCTCACAAGGAAGACTAGGAAGAAGTTCAAAATTATAAAAGAAAATCATAAGATGGGGAGTTTATTGGTTGAATGTGGCTGGGAAAACAACTCTAATCAAGGTTGTGCTCTCTTATCTTCCAATATATCTTTGCTCAGGATTGTAAGCTCCAAAAGGTATACTCAAAATTAGATGAGCATTATGATTTGAAACTTTATGTGGAAAGGCAGAAAGAATAATGACAAAGTTTCCCCTAATCAATTGGAATGCAGTGAGATTACCAAAGGAAAAAGGAGGATTGGGAATTCGGAACCCAGTAATGGTTAAAACAAGACTAGGAACTAAGTTGGCATGGAAGCTAATCTTTGAGTCCAAACAATGGTGGAAGGGAAAGGTGGAAGGAGGCCTTTAAAAGGAGATATTTCCAGAAATCTCGAATCAAAAGACTTTGAGGAAGTACACGGTCGGTCACGGATATAAAATATGGAGGTTGTGCAAGAAAGTTGTGGATCTTCTCTTCAAAGGACTTTCGACCTATGATTTAGTGGATGCAAGATAGCAGGATAAAAATATTAAGGGACATATCAAGCTAGGATGATACAGGTTCCTAGAATGGTTGGGTTTGTTCCGGTATTCCTCCAAGATTTCAAACATCCTGGGAAAGTCTTATTCCTCTCTTGAGAGACCTAGCTCTGGTGCATATAGATGAGAAAGACACCAAGACCTCGAAAGCAAGTAAACAAGCCATATATTCAATTAAAGAAGGATATCAATTATTATTGCGCAAATTACCAGCCATTGGTACCTCTAAATTATAGAAAGACATTTTGAATAATGATGGCATCCGTAAGGTGAAAGCCTTTTGTTGGCATTGGTCGATGAAAGTATTATTACAACTGAAAACCTAAAGCACAAAAATATTCAAGGACCCTCACAGTGGGTGCTATGCAAACAAGGGAGAGAATCGATCCAATGCCAATTGACTCTATCTGTGTGGAGATGTGTATTTCATCAGACACGTCAAAATTCAACTATCCCGAGCAATTGGAAAGAAATGTTTACAAAGCGGTCCTACTCTTGTCCTTTGCAGGGGACAATTTTGAAAAGAGCGTGGAAATCTCTTAGTAAGATCATACACTAGGGAATCTGGATCACCGAGAATCAATGCACATTTGAAGGAACTCCCATCTCAATAATTTGAGTGGCCATGAAAGCTATAGCAATGCTCTCTAAATTCTTAATAGTGAAGGGTATAAAAAGTTTGAGCTAGAAGGGTTGACAAATAGAAAAGAAATGGTTAGCCATCAACACGCGATGAGATCATGCTAGAAGCTTCAATCGTCATCCTCAAGTGAGGAAAATTAGATGTCTTCCATTAAGTCAGGAAGAGTTCAATCACTGGAAAGAATCTCAAGTGGTTCCCATCCTCTTTTTTGACTGAACTACAAAAGGAAATCTAGGGGAGGTAGGAGCGAGAGGGATTATTTTTAGCCCCGCGGAATATCTAAAGACAAAATATGCATGGGGATTAGGAGCAGTGTTGTGAAAATTGCGATTAAATCGCGATTTTTTCACCTTGCCGATCAAATCGTGATTTTTATACGAAAAAATCGCCTAAATTTTTTTTTGACGATTTTCACTGAAAAAAAATCACAATTTTTTCTTTAAAAATCGTGGGGGGTTGGGGCAACACGATTTTATAAACTTTTAACTTTAGATATTAAAAAAATTGAAAAAAAAAAAAATGAATATTTTTGTACCAAACAATTTTTTCCCAATTTTTTCAGATTTTTTCCCGATTTTTCCGATTTGTTCCGATTTGTTCCCCACGTCGATTTAATTCCGATCGTGCTCTTCACAACATTGATTGGGAGTGACCACCAACAAGAAGGCTAAGTTTTTTACCTTGTGAAAAGGTTTGGATCTCACCATCACTCTTAGAATAAAGAAAATAAACATAGTTGGAGACTCCATGTTTATAAGAAAGTTCTCAAATGTTCATTTTATTAACATAATACCCCCATCAATACTCTTTATATCATGTTCTTCGTCATTGGAACCAGGATGTCGATGAAATGGCAAATTGTGGTGTGCTCTTTGGAGTTGGGAGATATCAACTTAATGGGTGAAATGGCAGCCACCTTCCCATTCCATAATTAAATGGTAGAAAGTGCAGTAATTACTCTCAACATGGATATCAAAGTTGGAGGGATGATGCATGGATGTGTTCTTAGAGGGTTGGACAAGTGGAGGATGGACAAGACACATGGCATCCTCCCAAATCCCTACGACATTTCATTGTATGGTTTAAGGTGATTACCAATCTAGAGTTTGGAGGCTACAAAGAATCCGCCATTGCAAAGAATGTGCAAGACTACAAACAACAAGGGAGAATTAATGGCGAGGAAGTGTTATGTTGCAAATTGCCTGTGAAACTGGCTTGCCATATCCCAAGGACAAAATGTATATTTAATGGGGCTACAGCTCGGGGATCTCCACAAGATTATATAGCACAAGCAGTGGAGCCTAGCGCGCTAGAAGAAGGGGGTCTATTTAAGGATTCATCAACCATCTTGTGATGACCGCAATTAAAGGTTTGGTGCACATAAGTGATAGCAATGAAAGTTGGAAGTACGTTGATATGAATGCGTCCAGAGGTCACGTAGGAAATCTTTTAAGCAGGATATGGCGTGTTGGAAGAGGGCCGTCAAATTTTTGTTCAAGCTGATTATGGGGACACTCAACCTCACTACTCTAGTGGAATTACTGGAGGAAGATTAGGTCGCCAACGCTAAGAGAATTAATGTGAAACTCTAGGTTGTGGAGGCGTCTCTGGAGCGCAAAATAATGAAGATGGAGATGGACCTTCTCAATGCCAGCTTGGAGTTGGTCAGTGACAGCATATTTGCAGAGGTTAACAAGATTATTGCAAGACTTCGGTTGTGGCTCAACTTCAGAGCGATGGAGGAGTCGACGACTCTAGCGCAAGACTGAGCAGTTGAGGCAATCCTATCGGCAAGGACAACGGGTAGTCCGATCTTGGATAATGTTCTCATGAATTGTCGTTATATTTTGATATAAGGATTATATTTATAGCTTTATGGTATATTTCAATGTTTTCTAATAGTATACAAGGCTAGTAGGGGAAAGAAAATAGTTTCATGGTTGTACTAGGATATGGAAGCATATACTAAGGGTGAAGCAAATTTTGTGTAATTGAAGTAAAATGGTTATGATTGTGAAATCTATATTTTGAATACAAAGTATATGTTCTATTTAAAAAAATTGAAGGTTTCATTCTTGGCTTGTATTTTGAGCCCTAGACAATTCTATTTAAAAAAATTGAAGGCTTCATTCTTGACTTGTATTTTGAGCCCTAGACAGTTGGATACGAGGTTAACTTGGAATCACGACATCACATTGCATTGGTAAATTGTCATCTACCAGTGGTCTTTGATTGTGGTGCCTTTTTTTATCTGTTCGAGCTTTTGTATGGCTTTGCCGATTAATTCTCAAACTTCTATGGAACTGAACTCTGCATCAGAGACCTCCTCGTTTGGCACATGTTTTCGATGTCAAGCCTCCCATGATGCCCTTTATCAACTTTTAGTACAAGTTCACCATCTCTCTCTCACTCAAATTGAAAACTCTGATAAGATCACTACAATGCAAGTTCAAATCTCCAGTGTGTTGGATGAAGTTTTTGCACTGCAAAATATGTTAATGGATCTAAAATTTCCTGTGGAGAACTCCTCGGCTAGGGATGAACAGGAGGCACAGGTGGGACGCATGGAAATCAACCTCAAGAGCTCTACTCCAAACTTTGAGTAATCGACTCTTCAACTAGTTAGTTATGTGCATTTTGGTCTTCTCAGCAGACCCAAACAACAGTTTTCCATGGGCAAGTCATTTTGGTATGAGTATCTGATTCAAGGCAAATTTGGCCTACAAATTTTTGGTACGTCAATATTTTAGCTCATTTAAGCAATATGATTTTTGAGTAGACAAGTCTAAAGTTGTATTTTGTTGTAGTAGTCAGAACTACAGCCTATGGTCAAGTTGTCAAATGTAGAGGGATAGTATTGTATCTCCGAACATAGTGATGTTTGAAAGTGGAGTTGTATCTCTTAGGTATCACATTGCGACTGAGCACAGATTTTAAATAAAATTACTCATTTTTGTTTAAAAAATGAAGGTTGATATAAAAAGGACAATCCAAAATTATTATACCATTCCTATGTACATCCATTTTCATGTTAATTTGACAATTCTTTGGGCATTTCAAAGCTTACCTAAACATAAGTAACCAATTTAAAATTTCTAAGAAATATATATTTGAAGTTTAATGCTAGGAATATGTTACAAGGTTATAGATATCATACTCTACCAAATCTTATAGCTAAAGATTTTATGACGCTTTGCATTTGATGATATGAAACCAGCATTGTTGTTTTCTAATAAAAAACAATAAAATGTTTTTTTCCTTCCCCAACTAGAAAAAAAATTATAAATGACAAATCTTGAAAGAAAATATCATGTTTGCAACCTAATCAAGCTTGATTATGGGAAAAAAAATCATTGTTAAGCACACTTGAGACAAATCCAAACTTGGACATATGACCCTTTCAAGAAGTCAAATTGTTGAGTAGAAATCCAAAAGGTGATGCTTGACACTGCAATTCATTTTGCAAGTTTTAATCCTACTTCTTCAGGCCTGTGGGTATCAACGCCCGATGCATTGAGTTCCAAATGAGACATTTGAGCACATGATAAATTGGTTATTGACGAAGACAAAATAACTTCAATCTTGAGTAATAACTACTCCGAGCAATTAATCCCAAGAAGGCTATTCAATGCATCTCCAAACCTCAGAAACACGTCCCAACAATGTCTCACCATGGTGGGAGACATCCCACAGCTCAAGTGCTCAGTCATTACTTAACGGACATCCTCCATTTTTAGTAAGGTCCAACCCCTAAGCACGGTATTCTCATTTTTAAGGTCTGATTTTAAGAAGGCTATTCAATGCATCTCCAAACCTCAGAAACACGTCCCAACAATGTCTCACCGTGGTGGGAGACATCCCACAGCTCAAGTGCTCAGTCATTACTTAACGGACATCCTCCATTTTTAGTAAGGTCCAACCCTAAGCACAGTATTCTCATTTTTAAGGTCTGATTTTCATTCTCCATGCTTTATAATCGGAAATAAAATCTAATTTATTGGCAACCAGCGTTATAACGGTCAGATGTGTTTCGTTAACTGGCAATTAAAGAAATCGACCTATAAACCATCCAACCAGCAGAGAATCCAATCTGCTTCTGCTTTGTTTTGGGCATTCTATTCACACTGGTTTGACGAACTGGTCTTCTATTTCAGCCCCTTTGTCGACAGACCTTAGGTATGTTGCTTTTTGTATGCTGGGTTAAAAAAAAGTTCCACCGTGTCCCAAACATTATGTCGATCTGGTTTAGTTGTTTGGCTTTGCTCTTTTAATTTTGCTATCAGTAGATATTTCCAGATCAGGCCCCTCCTTGCTACCAGATTTTGTAATAAAACTTGCTAGAGTGGAAAGGGCAGTATTTCGATTTCCGAGAATGAGCGCGTAAATTAAACGTCCGGTGGATATACCAGACCTTCCTGACCTAAACCTAATCTAAATCAGACGTAAGGATATTAAATGGGAAAATAACTCAAATACCACATTAAAAGATTTTATAAATCAATCGATTCAAGGAACAGGATTTTTCACCTGAGAAACCCAGGGACTAATAGAGGTAATTACAGCGAGAATTTCAGTCCTCCATAAAAAACAGAAACGCTACCTCAGGTTTCAAACATTATCAGAACAAATCCCCACACAGTAAGGATAACGATTTAAACGCCGCGCACTATGGTTAGATTAATTCATTCCAGGCTAAGTGGGCTTCAATAAGGAAAACCTAAAGATGCGGTTTCAGATTTGAGCAGAATGAAAAACAAAATAAAAAACAGAGACTAAGAAGAGTTGCTTTAACTCACCTATCGGCTCCAGCGCACGAAAGCATCTTGTTAATACGGAGAACATGGAATGGATGCACACGAACACGTAGATGGAACGCGTCCTTTCCGGCGAATTTGGCCATGTATTTGTTACAAGCAATACGCGCCGCTTCCAACGCCTCGCTCGTTACATTTTCTTTCTCCCAACTCACAAGGTGAACGCAGAAAGGAAACTCGTCCACTGCTCTTTTTTTCGCACCAACATCGTATATACGGATTTTGGGATCTGGAACACCCCGACAGTATCGAGATTTCGGGTAGGGTTTGTTCTTAATCTGACGATAACACCTGGCTGGACCTGCAAGACAAAACCCACGCAGTTGAATAAAAAGCCTCACGGTAACATTGAGTAAGAATCGCAAACATTCACTGAGAAATCAAGGGTTTGAAAAATATACGTCTCCCCATCGTCGTTATAATTTACAGCAGCGAGCCGAACGCCCGTAGTTGAGATAATCGCTGAAAATACCACTAACCGAGGAGGGTTTTCAGTTTATACAGCTTTCACAAACCCTAATTTTGTTGGATAGACCTGATATTGCCACTTGGCTGCAATCCAACGGCCTGATAAGTCTTTAGTCCTTTCCGCAAAATATATTGCAATCTCGAAAAGCTTTCACGAAAGCCATCATCTATGCAAGGCCACAGCCAAAATCCAAATTGTTTAATTGAGCGTATCAAGTTACATTTACTATTATTGATGAAATTGGTTTAATATTAAAATAAAATGAAGTTAATGAAAATATCTAAATATATATTAATACATATTTGTATTAAAATTGGAAGGTTTTGAAGTTTGCTATAAAATATATATTAAATGGAAAGGTTATTTTTATATTAAAATTGGAAGGTTTTGAAGTTTTGCTTTAAAAAATAAAATTAAAATTAAAATTGATTTATCTATCATTTTCATTTTAGTTGTGATAATATAATATTATCATTTTCATTTTATTTGTGATAATTTAATATTATGGATATAAATTAGAAATCCAAACAAATTAATATGAATGTAAAAAATCAAAATCAAAATTAAATTTGATTTATCTATCATTTTCATTTTACTAGTCATAATATAATTTCATGGATATAAATTAGAAATTCAAACAAATTTATAAACAAAGTTATAATATAACATTTTATTATTATTATTATTTTATAAATGAATTGGCATTGTATCCAATTTCTCATAATTTTGGCTTAATAATTAAATTAAAAAAGGGCTTATTATATTTATTACTTACATTATTGTAATAATATTTATTACTTACATTATTGTAACATTTCTCTTTCTAAAAATAACTTGAAATTTGCTTAAATTCCAAGGTACTTTTTTTTTAACTATATATTTATTATATTCATCACCTAGATTATTGTAAGATCTCTCTTTTGAAAAATAATTGTCATAGTAATTATGCCTAAATCTCTAAGTGTATATGTGTGTGTTGTGTGTGTGTGTGAGTGAGTTTTGTTTATACATCTATGTAATTCTTACCATTAGAATTATGTTTATACATCTATGTAATTCTTACCACCAATAATTTCCTTATCCCCTTAATACTCTCATTTCTTGGTAGTGTGAACCCTTCCTTTAAAATGAATTGCATTATGTGTTATTATGAGTTGCCAATATATTCAGCGCAACTTTCTGTAAGGAACTAGATGTTGCTCAAAAAAATCAAGAGATGAAAGAAGTGGAGTCGCCACTTGAACATGAATCTAACTCTAACATCCAAAAAGCAACAAACAAACAGATATGAGGGAGGCTTCTTGTCTGGGAAAAAAAAAAATGAAAAGAAATGGAGTCGCCACCCAAACAAGAAACGAACTAAAGAGTAGGTGCTGGAGGTACAATTAAAGGATATGACGAAAGATAGGGCGATGAAAACATCAAATGACGCCAAAGAATGTTGGCCGCTTGACAGGCTAATGAATGGTAGAAAAGATGAGATGATGCCAAAAAATGTTGACCTTACCGGTTCAAATGAAAAGATTCCAAATTCCAGATGAGAGAGAAAAATGCAAATGAAATGTCGTTGAAACGCCCGGGACAGAAAAACTATGTCCCCGACAGCGACGCCAAAAAATGTTGTTGTTGTCGGCTGAAATGAGAAGGATGAATGTCGTTGAAATGCCAGGGACAGAAATAACTCTATTCCCGGCAACAGCGCCAAAAAATGTTGTCGCGCTGCCCAGACAATCTGTGCAACAACAAACTGCATAGTTTCTCTCATGGTCCTTTAACTTGTGAGATTCATATGCTATTACATGTCCTGCTTGCATTAACACTCCCCCTAACCCTTCCAAACTTGCATCGGTAGATATGAAAAACTCCTTATTTGGATCTACAATTTGTAAAACAAGTGCAACTACCAGTAAGTGTTTTAACTTCTCGAAATTGTCTTGACACTTTTGTGTCCATTCAAACTTGACACCTCTAGTTTGCAAAGAAGTTATAGGGTGTGTTTTCCTTGAGAACCCTTCTACAAATTTGTGATAATATCCAGTTAACCCCATAAATGATCTTATGTTTGCCACGTCCCTTGGGACTAGCCATTCAAGTATAGATTTTATCTTTTTTCAAGTCTACCGCTATGCCTTCCTTAGATATGACATGACCAATATATTGTATCTTACATTGGTAGAAGTCACACTTGTTGAATTTGACATACAACTGATGATCCTGCAGTGTTTGCAATACTATCTCCAAGTGTTGTTTGTGTTCCTCTAGTGTTTTTTAGTATATCAATATGTCATCTATAACGATTAACACAAACTTGTCTAGAAACTTACTAAACACATTGTTCATTAAACACATAAATGTGGCAAAGGTGTTTGTAAGCCTAAAAGGTAAGACGGTAAATTCATAATGCCCATTCCTCGTGCGAAAAATTGTCTTAGGAATGTCTTCTCCCCTTATCCTCAAGTTGTGATATTCAAACCTGAGGTCTATTTTTGAAAATATTGTAGCTCCTCTGACTTGATCAAACAGGTCATCAATCCTTGGGAGAGGATTCTTGTTTTTTATGGTTAAGCATTTCTTGCATCTGCATTTTTAATTCAGTAATTTGGAGTTGCTCCTAATATCAATTCTATAGAGAAATCTATTTCCCTTTTTGATGGTGTTGCATTTGTTTCTTGAAGGCAGTTCTTGGCCACGAAACTGCATCGAGAAACCAACTCAACCAATCTTTAGGTTCAAGTTAGCGCTCGAACCAAAGGAGGATCCCTTAATTGCTACGATGCTTTTTGTTGTTCAATGTCACTAGACAACAATCTATGTAGCACAATGGCCAGATCTAGAGGTTGTTGTATAGGGTGGTTGCTTCGGGTTTCCAATCATTGGTTAACAAATAAAGTCATCTCTTACAGAAGCCTTATGAAAGTGCCAGTGTTCAGCTATCGTAGAAAAACGTGGCTTGAAAGGTTTTTTATGGAGGAATGGAGGAGAAATTAGAGAATTAGATATTCTGCCTGAATACCTAATTATCTAATCAAGAGCATAAGCGTGTAGAAGAATCTCTACAGCTAAACAAAACACATACAGTACATGTTTAGATAGCAACAATCTTGTGATGTTAAGGGATCAACAATGAGACACTATCATTTTGATCTATTCATTAATGAAAATAACTTCACGGTGGGATTTCAAGGGGGTTGACACCCAACCCAGCCTTTCCCAAATACCTACACACCCCCACATACATGCAAAAATAAAGATATGGAATTACAAGAAAGAACATACATCATAGACAAATTATGTCATAAATTTGAAGCCATAAAACTTTGATTAAAATTTTTGTAGTAAAAGTCTTTACAAAAAATGTCAGGGTTTTGGCATCAAAATCCAACCCTTTTCATTGCAGATTAAAGAATATATAGAATATTACAATCAGCAAAGTGTCTCTAACTTTTAGGAACATAAAACTAAGCTTTAGGAATCAAAATCAATAAACGTTTCTAAAAATAAACCAAATATGGAACATGCTGCAAGGTGTATCAAATATTGGAGCTTCTGGAGTCAACTGCCTTAGATTTGGAATGGTCTTCTGCTTGTCATTTGTATGTATTTGTTGCTTGAAATCTGGGTCTAACTCCTTGAAATTTGGATCTGATCTCCTTGTATTAGAAATACTCAGAGTTGTTATCTACCACCTGTCATATTTGGTCTGCGATTTGTTCTATTAAAAGGCTCCTTGATGAGATCCTCAGTACTTTTTATCCTTATCATATGTTGAGTCAATACCCTAAAATTTGGAACTGATTCAATCAAACAGTGATTCTCTAGCTCAAAATATGAAACATATTAATTAAAAAAAATTGAAGATAAGTTTGTAGGTCTTGAATAATTTTAACACCCTCACCTATGAGTTGTCTATAAGACTAGTCGTCTTCAACTTATCTCATTGGGAGTGTATTAGTTGCCACCTCATTTGCTTGCCTAGATATGTCAATCTTATTGTCAAAACTTCCAATGTCAAAAACAATTGCATTGCTCTTCATTTTCCTCATGTGATCCACCACGATGATATCCTTGTTGCTAGTGGTGGTGACAAAAATAATAGCAGTGTTAACTACATCCTCCAGAGTCAGGCTAGGAAGACCTTCCACAAGAGCTCGTAAGGAATTGATAAGATCAATTTCTGTAACAACGACCCAAGCTCCAACAACCTTTAGGGTTGCAGCAAAACCCTTTCCAACATCTCCATATCCATATACAACAACAACCTTACCAATGATCATGACATCTGTGGCTCTCATCAAACCTTCTAGCAGGGAGTGTTTACATCCATACAAGTTATCAAACTTTCTTTTGGTAACAAAGAAAGACATTGATAGCAAGAAACAATAGAGTGTCACTAGCCTTCATCTGATAAAGCCTTTTAACACCAGTAGTAGTCTCCTAAGACACTCCAACCAACCTATCCTTCATCCTGTGTATTTCTAAACCAATTTAGAGACCAAAATTCTAATGAAAGTGCAGTTTGTGTAATGAGCTACTGCCCTAGCCATCAATGTATTTCTAGTGCCAAGAGTTCCATACAACACTACACCTATGGGTTGAGTTATTCCAAGACTTTCAAACAGATTTGGATGCTTCATGGAAAGCTCGATAACCGTCATTACTTAACTATTGACACAACATTATAGTGCATAAAATGCCTACAAAAATAGCATGTTGAATGCACTATAATGAAAACAAATAAAGGTAATATAACCTATGGATAACAACACATCCTTCACATTCAGTAGTTAAGATTTACATTGGACCAATATCCTTCAGGGTAGAGATTTGCTCCTATTTTTGATGTTGCCATGTAGTTACAAGAAAATCCTTTTAATAGGTTTATTCTCAACATTTTCCGATTTTCTTTCATTTATTGTTATCAAATAATCAAACAAACCAGCAACCTTTGCCTTGCGAGCATGAGTAGGTTCAAGAAGGCTTTGAAATTCATCTTCACATATGTTTACCTCCTTGTTTGAAATTAAATGAGTCAATAGACGAGGAAACCTAAGCTTCATGGCCATATTTGATCCAAGTTGACTCAACTCCCAGATTTAACCAAGATCTTTTACTTTTGTGATGTGATTAGAATTGCATTTAAAATAGCATAATTGAACATAAATGCATGATGTAAAGAAGAAGGAACATGCCAATCATCAGCAACATAAAATAACAAGATGTTGATAACGGAGTTCGTCCAGGAGGGACTATGTCTCTGGGCCCCAGTGTCAAGATGGTGTAGGCCGCTACATTAAGTGCTATCAATAGTGATGATGTACATAGGTGGTGATGTCGCTATCATACAAGGAAAATGCCCTCACACAGGAGTGGCTCTAAGAGATGTTCCGCTGCAGGAACTCTCATTCCAAAAAAGACTCCTATTAGTATGACCTAAACTCATGCATGATGACAATGAGCATCCTGCCAACATGGCATAAAAGGGATCTCAATGCAAACATACATGGTGACACATGAGTATCCCATCAGTGGGGCCATCTGAAGAAAAGGATGTCAAACTGTTGAATCTGGTTGTACCATCAATCCTGCGGCGTTGGATCTCATGGAAATGATTGCTCGCACATTGAATGTTGACACCTACACTCCATTTAGAAAAGTGGTGAAAAATGAAATGATCAAATGGAAATTCTGAATACACCATCAAGTTTGTGGCATTGAATAGTGCAAAATCGACTGTCAAATTTCTAAATTCTGAGAAAGTGGAAATCAGGGGCTTAAGGAATCTTTCAGATTCCCCCTAGAGTCCTCAAAGATTCCTTCGTCCAGGTCATCTAAAAATCTGTTGCTCAAATCAGGAAACTGACTGGGCCATAAGGTTCGTGTTACTAAGAGGTGTGAGATTGACATAAAATTTGTCCAATTTGGACACTGGAAAAATTTCACCCTCTTGAGGATTTGGCTCAATCATCGTTCCGCCTGTGTTTTTCCAGAATCATGGTTCCACCTACAAAACAATTAAAAAAATATTATATCTCGATTTTTTTGTCATGCCTTGACCTTTGTGCACTGAGAAAATGAGGGTTTGTATAATGTTTTTGGTGGGTGTATTTTACAATGTGGACAGTTGGGCGGATTGGTAAAGACCCCTTATTATAAGGAGGAGGTTAGGTGGTCAAACCCCAACCCCTCCATATTAACCCACTATTTTGCAATAAACCGAATATACATATTTTTTTTGGGGTCGGGTCCGCATTGGGCGGCCTTCCCCTTAACTCCCGCTGCACATTTGGATGTGTCCCATTTTAGTTTTGGGAAAGGTGCGGTTGGAGGCGCGTTGTTTGTTTGGTTTGATGGTTCATGGGGCTAGCCCACGTGGGTCGAGTGGGTTCAATCCCCATCGGCCCCGCATTAATATATGTGTATATGGTATGTGGTTTCGGGTTGTGCGCCGAGTCCACCAAAGGTGGCCCACCCACCCCATACTTAAATGGTTACTGTGTGCGGTGGTTAAGGGAGGGCCGATGAGGGTCATGGCCCGTTGGCCCATAAAAATTTTGATTTTTAATATATGTAGGTCATTAGGGGGTGGTGGGGTTGGTGGCCTGCCACCCCAATAATATGTTTTTTTTGTTATTTAAAAAATAATTAGCCATTTTTGAAAATTCGAAAAATGACTAAAGGAGACAATTTAAACAGGCCAAAAATTAGCCCAGAATCTGGTGGCTGAATTTTGTCCAAATTGTTGCCTCCTTAAGCCTGCCCAGTCACCCAAGTCAACCCTGAACTTTGGCTACTCCTAACATTCGCATACGAACTCAGTTTGATGAACCGTTCACACCACTGTGATCACGACGATGAGATCTTCAACATGAACCCGGTTCGAGCATAATCCAAATACTTTGATTTAATACCCTTCCTGAGTCCTCTTGGACTTTTGCATGTGTCTGGAGCCACCTAGATCAATCCTCCCCACTGAGGAGCTTTTGGTCCTCCAAATGCATGAAAAATAAATCTGCAACTTCTATGTACCTTGTCTGCATCACAAGTGTCCTAAAAAGGTCTACCTCCTTCACCTTTGTTCTTCGAAGCCTTAAGCGATGAGCCGACACCTGCAACCTTCGCAACCTGTAGTACATTGTTTTTTCAAATTACATGCTTGACTTTCATGACCAACTAATGACCCAAGCACCCCATACTTGTCACTAGTTTATACAACGTACTCGATGGTCAAGTTTACATCAAAATGGAAACAATTACCCAGCTACGAAACAAGACCAACATATCATTGTTGCTTCAACAAGTGATGGAAAACACATCATCACTGTAACACATGATTTACCACAATAAGGCCAAACTCTATTTTTGATTTAACAAGTGATGGAAACACAACTTCCATCACTTTCAAAGTGTAAAATGCAACACAAAATAAGACCAGACATCATTGTTGCTTACCAAGTGATGGAAAACACATCACCACTTTTACATTTTAAAATGCAACAAATGATTTACAAAAGCATGACCATGACAAGCTAACATATCTAGAAACCATTTTTCACTTATCGTTGGTGAATGGGTCGCCTCCTTGTGGTGCATTCGTTGGCCAAACAATAGTTTCATCTGGTTCATGCATCGATACTTTGTCTTTAAGGAATTGCTCTCGATGGAGCCGCCAACAAATGGCTCTTTGATAGCCACTTCTATTGCAATGACTGCAATACATCTTCTTCCTCCAAATCTGCTTAACATGTTTCTTTACCTATTGTTGAGAGGGTCTTTCATGCCTCCTCCTTTTGTGTGCTGCTATTCTTTTCCAACACTTAGAAAATGTATGGTTTTGTAATCCACAAAAAGTACATGTTTTTCAATTCCATGATTTACGTTCACCTTTAATAACATGATTTTAATTGAAATGAACATTTGAATATCGAGATTGGTTATACCTGTCCTTGTCCTCTCTGGTGTAAGTATGGCGATGAGAGCTTGCCTCAACTCTTTCCCTGCAATGGGCACTGCCATGGGATGATGGGGATGTGTTCCCATCATTCTCTTTCCTCGACGATTTCAATGATGTATCGGAAGCATCTGACACCTTTGAGCATTCTCCTTTGGTGTATCTCAAGCCTGCAAGTTGAGGTCTCTGCACAACCTCTAATGGTTGAGTTATGCCTTGGTTATTAACACCAAGTTCTTCTTCCTCCTTGTGCCTCATCCTTGTAAGGAACCTCATGTTTGTCCATGTAATTGGTATCTCCACATCTCCAACAAAAATCATACTATGTGAAGACGAAACCGAAAGGAAATCAACATCTTTTACCTCCTCTATCAATTTGGAAAGAACTGATGAGGGCTTCTCATCATCTGTTGTTGGTGGTTTGCTGACTATCTCGGCGGGTTCCCCAACTTCCTTTCCAACATACCTATTAACGCTCAGGTTGTCCCTTGGCTCCTTAAGGGATGCGGCCGAGGTAACCCCAAACCAATCTTTGGACTGCAGGTCCTAGCCTACCTGCAATCAGAGAGGGATCTCTCTTCGTAATTTAGCTTTGTTTAGGGTGATTTTAGGCTAGTTTTTGAGTACAAGGGGTTTTGTTTGTGTTTTGGTGGGAAGGAGGATGGTTTCAAGTAGAGAGGCAATGCATAGTGTGATAAGTTTCAAGCCATTGGGCATGGAGTCAGGGAGTAGGACTGCTGGTGCGTTTTCTTGGTCACAAGAGGAATATGGAGCAGGATAGCTGCTCATGAAACAATCATTCAAGCTAAAGATATGGATTGAAAGGTTAAGGAATGAGGGTGGTTATCTCTGCAGTCGTTGACTGGAGCTTATGCTGGCATCCGTGTGTCTCTCGCGGCTGAGTCTTTCAAGAAGCCGGGCTCCTAGCGGGACTGGAGGCTATCTTCTCACGCCTTGCAGCCCTGCTTTGTCGGGGTCAAGGGCTGACCAGTAGCATGGAGGCGGAGGGGTCCAGTGGGGCCCCTACCTTCAAGCAGATAGTCCTACAAAAACAGAATAATGAAAGAAAAGAAGGGGTCAGAATTACAGGGCTGGACAACAGCAATCAACCTGGCAGTGGAGACAAGGTTCAATCCCAAGGGAACACTGACAAGACAAAAGAAACAACGAAGGGCACAGGCCCAGAAACTGATAACCTGACAGGAGCTAAAGACAAAACTCCTGTAATAAACAATTTCTCAGAAAACAGGAAACGATAAGGGCAGGATGAAAGGAAGCAAACAGGGAACAGACAAGGCGGGCCAAAAAGGAGGGGGAACCTAGTTCAAACCCCAACACTATATCTTCAAGTAGTGGTGCCTGCAAACCAAAAAAGACCAAAAGCTTACGGGTAATTATCACGGACCCAGAAATCCAAGCTTATAGGGAGCACATGGCGGAACGAGCTATCATTTGCAAGTGCATGGGTATCTGGCCATTGGAAAAAGCTCTGTGTTAATGGATAAAACTGCACTAGAAACCTCGAGGAGATGTTCAACTTCACCTAGGATCCAAAGGCTTCTTCACTGTGGTCTTCGCCAACCTAGAAGACAAGGATCGCATTTTTGAAGGTGGCCCGTATTTTATGGCTTCAGCAGGATTGTACATGAGACCCTGGAAGCCGAATTTCGCCCCGGAGAAGGAATCCTTCACCCAAGTCCCAGTCTGGATACGCCTATTTTCTCTTCCAATAGACTATTGGGGTCCGACTGCACTGAAACAAATTGGTGACAAGTTGGGTACTTTCATCAAAGCCTCTGAAGCAACTCTCCAGAAAAGATATACTTCTTATGCCAGGATTTGCGTCGAAATGGATGTTTCCGAAGCTCTTCACGAAGGACTTTGGTTGGAATACAGGGACGAGGAATACTTCCAGGATATAGACTACGAGCAGATTCCCTTTCGTTGCCGAAAATTCCATGAACATGGGCATCTGTTAAGGGAATGCCCAAAGATCAAGAAGGAGCAAGAAACCGTTTCAGTTCAAGCCCACAAAGATACAGAAGTCTTCATCAAACCCAAATCCAAACACAGAGAAAATAGACGAAAGAATATCAGAGGAAACGGGGTAAGAAATATCCATAACAACCCGTTCGTGCTCCTAGGCCCGGAAACTGATTCAGAAGAAAAGCACAAAGCTCCAACTTCAGGAGCAGATAATGAAGGAAAAGATACACCCACATAGAAGGATACACATGCTGAGAACTTTATTAATGAGGTTCAAATGTAGGAGAGAACAGAGGATACGGGGGAAGAGACGGATATGTTGACCAGTGATGCTGGCAGCGAAGATCAAGACTGGGAGAATGCGCTAGCAAGAGAAGGTCTAAACCTACCAGCAATGGCTGAAAACTGGAAAGCCAACGGGATAGAAAACACGTCGGAGGAAGAGCTCAGAATAGTTAATGACCTCTTCATTGCAAGGCAAAGAGCATTAATGGAAAGGCAGAAAAGGAAGCTAGGTGTGGCGAAAGGTAACAGCTCTCATTCGAAAATCCCCCTATGGAAAACATCCAGCTCCAAAAAAAAGAAAAGAAGAGGTCGAAAAACAAGCGGGGAAGCACTACGAGAGTTAGGCATGATCATGTTAAACTCAGGGAAAATGAAGGCATTCACCGCCTTCGATTTCTTCCATTAAAAATCAGTTTTATATGAAGATAATCTCGTGGAATGCCAGAGGGCTCAACAGCCAGGCAAAAAACAGGATTTTAAAGCGGAAGATTCAATGTCATAAACCAGAAATCATGTTTTTACAAGAAACAAAATGCAGCAGCCCCAACATCACCAATCTATGCAGAAAACTGGGAGGCATGCTGAGAAATTTATTAATGAGGTTCAAATGCAGGAGAGAACAGAGGATACGGGGGAAGAGACTGATATGTTGACCAGTGATGCTGGCAGCGAAGATCAAGACTGGGAGAATGCGCTAGCAAGAGAAGGTCTAATCCTACCAGCAATGGTTGAAAACTGGAAAGCCAATGGGATAGAAAACGCGGCGGAGGAAGAGCTCAGAATAGTTAATGACCTCTTCATTGCAAGGCAAAGAGCATTAATGGAAAGGCATAAAAGGAAGCTAGGTGTGGCGAAATGTAACAGCTCTCATTCGAAAAGCCCCCTGTGGAAAACATCCAGCTCCAAACAAAAGAAAAGAAGAGGTTGAAAAACAAGCGGGGAAGCACTACAAGAGTTAGGCATGATCATGTTAAACTCAGGGAAAATGAAGGCACTCACCGCCTTCGATTTCTTCCATTAAAAAACAGTTTTATATGAAGATAATCTCGTGGAATGCCAGAGGGCTCAACAGCCAGGCAAAACACAGGATTTTAAAGCGGAAGATTCAATGTCATAAACCAGAAATCATGTTTTTACAAGAAACAAAATGCAGCAGCCCCAACATCACCAATCTATGCAGAAAACTGGGAGGCCACATGGAAGTCCTAGAGATTGAAAGTCAAGGTAGAGAAGGATGCCTTGCCACTATATGGGATTCAAGGAATATCCAGTTTCTTTCGGCTGAAGCCAAAAATCACTTCATGGCGAACGTATTTCAACCCATAGGTAACTCTGACTCCTTCCTCTGTGTCAATATTTATAGTCCTCAGAAACTAGAAGATAAGCTATCCTTTTTAGACACCCTACATAAAATTATTAGAAGATATCCAAGTTCAAAGTGCATTTTGGGGGGTGATTTCAACATGATTACAACCCTGTTGGAAAAAAAAGGAGGTCTAAGAAAACTAAGTATAGATGTGGAAGCCTTTTCCACCTTCATTGAGACGGCCAAACTGGTTGTTGTTTACCCCAAAACTGGTTCCTTCACTTGGAACAATCGAAGGGGAGGTGATAAGCTCATAGCCTCCCTCCTGGACAGATTCTTAATCTCAGAAAGAATCATAATGGACGGAACCATAGTTGAATCAGACATCCTTCCCAGTGGGGGATCAGATCATTGGCCAATCTCACTCATTGTGGAAGTTTCTAGTACCCCCAGGAATAAACCTTTCCGGTTTGAAAAGTTCTGGTTGGACCACCCCAACTTCCAGGAGATGGTAAAGAAATGGTGGTCGGAACCTTTGGAGCACAGTGGATCCAAAATGTCCAATCTCCAAAAGAAGTTAAAAATGACTAAACAACAAATAAAAGAATGGAACAAGACTGTCTTCGGTAATATCTTCCAGGAGAAGATAATTCTCGAGAATAAATTGGAGTAGATCCACAGAGAAGGAACAACAGGAAACCTTAGTGCTGAGGCTCTGGAGCAGGAAAAAATTCTCTCGCAGCAATGGCATAATCACTGCACTCAAGAAGAAACCTTATGGAAAAAGAAATCAAGAATTCAGTGGCTAAATGAAGGAGAGATGAACACCAAATTCTTCCACAGATAGGTGCTAGACCGTAGAAGCAGTAATAGAATTCTAGAACTAAAAAATGATACAGGGGAAATCCTGAAAAATCACAATGAAATATCTGCACTGCTCTCGGATCACTTCAAATCGATTTCTCAGGAACCTCACATAAACAGGGAGAAAGCTATCAAGGAACTGATGGAAGCCATCCCGAAAATCATAACTGCTGACCAGAACTGGGCCCTATGCAGGGAAATTTCCATGGAGGAAACAGAGGAAGCTATCAGAAGCATGCCCAATGATAAGGCTCCTGGGCCAGATGGGTTTACCATTAATTTCTATAAATCTTGCTGGAGTATTGTTAAACAGGATGTATGGGAGGTAGTGGAAGATTCCATTCTCAAATCCCTCAACTCCACTTTTCTTGCACTCATACCTAAAGTTGAAGAAGCCAAAAACCCTGACAAATTCAGACCTATTACCTTATGTAATGTCATATACAAGATTATATCAAAAGTAATAGCCAGTAGATTGAAAATGATTCTCCCGGATATTATCTCTGAAGAGAAATCGGGATACGTGGAGGGCAGACAAATTTTCGACAACATCCTTTTAGCTCAGGAGATGATTCATTCCCTGCATTCAAGGAAAGAAGCAGGTATGCTTTTGCAATTGGATCTCTCAAAGGCCTACGACAAAGTCAGCTGGAGGTACCTCGAAGCAGTTCTAAAAGCGTTTGGCTTTTGCAGTACTTGGATTAAGTGGATCATGGCTCTAATCAGATCTCCAAGGTATTCTATCCTTGTCAACGGAGCTCCCTCTGCTCCCTTCGCTCCTTCCAGAGGAATAAGGCAAGGGGATCCCTTATCACCTTTTCTCTTCATTATCCTTATGGAAGGCCTCAGGCGAACCATAGCTAAGAAGAAAGCGGAAGGTAAAATACGAGGTCTTAAGCCCATAAGATCGCTTCGTGCCACTACGCACCAACAGTTTGTAGACGACACTATGTTACATGGCACTCCCACAGTGAAGGAGGCAGTTGCTTACAGGGAAATCCTAGACCTTTTCAGCCAGGCCTCAGGTATGGAAATTAATTTCTGTAAATAAACTATCTTCTTTTTCAATACCCACCCGGCTGTTCAATCTCACCTAGCCCGGCTTTTAGGATTCAGGATTGGTTCCCTACCTTCGAAATATTTAGGGGCTCCTCTGACTCTCAAACCCTGGAAGAAAGAGCATTGGGAGAAAATTCTCGCCAACCTAAAGAAGAAATGTTCTCACTGGACGTTCAGAGCTCTAAATTTAGCAGGTCGTTTAGTCTTAACCAAAGTCGTCCTTCAAGCCATTCCACATTATTTTCTCTCATTGCTCCCTGCTCCCAAAGGGATTCTGCAACAAATAAGAAATATCCAGCGATCTTTCCTTTGGAGCGGAAATGGTGAGAAGAAAAAGTGGGCTCTTGTTGCCTGGAACAAACTGTGCATGTCAAAATCTAGGGGGGGGCTGAATCTCGTTGATCCAGAGGTTATCAACCGAACTTGTGGAGCTAAATTATGGTGGAGATGGATTGAAAACCCTACCCTACCTTGGGCCAAGCACTGGAAGGAAAAATATGTCCTGGATTGTGACATTCAGGATCTCATTAGACTGCAGGAAACCCCGGAAGCCTCACCTATATGGAATCATGCCAAGCGGAACAAAAATCTTGTTCAGGATAACAGCTTTTGGGAAATTCGTAACGGCAGGCTGGCTTTGTTCTGGGAGGACGCCTGGCAAAAATTACCCAAACTCGACTCTCCTGAATTACTAAATATAAAGCAAACATATCAAGCTCAAGGCAAATACACTGTTAACCAATACTGGCATCAGCACAGCACTGACGACAATTGGAGGGATTGGATTAACTTTAACCGTGAGAACACGAAGGAAAACAATCACACAGCTCAACTTTTCAATGAATGCATCCTAAAAAGAAAGATCAGAAAAACGGAAGAGGATGACAAACTCAGATGGGGTCTCAAGGGAAATGGAAATTTTTCACTGAAAGAAGCCATAAATATTTTAGAAAAGAACGAACAGGGAGAGATCCTGCCCTGGAGTAGCAAAATTTGGGATAATCTTCTATGGCCCAAAATCAGAACTTTCCTTTGGCTCTTAATGAGAAATAAGACCCTTACTTGGGACAATCTTTGCAAGAAAGGCTTCGAGGGACCCTCTCGGTGCCCCATGTGTCTTGAAGAACTGGAATATTTGAACCATCTTTTCAACACCTGCGAATGGGCATCGCAATTATGGTGCTGGATGGAAGGGATCCTCAGCAGCTCGGACCAGCAATTAGACTCAATTCACAGTACTATTCTGAATTGGAGAACGAACTTTTCGGGCACACAAAGAGTCAATAGCATTTGGAAATCGGCTCCAGGATTTCTACTTTGGTCTATATGGAAGGAGCGCAACCGAAGGATTTTCCAATACGAGTACAGGAACATCAATTTCTCAAAAGACAACATAATAACCAACATCTAGCAATTAATTCAAACCAAATGCAGAACGAACAGAAATGAAAAACCTACAGCTCTGGACTTACGAATTTTAAAAAGTTTCCGGCTGGAGGGAATTGTTAATCACTCTGTTCCGCAACACAAAACCCCACCACCCTCTTTACGCAATTCTTGGCAATGCCCACCGGTTGGAGGGCTTAAATTGAATTTTGATGGGGCGTCGCGCGGCAACCCTGGTTTGGCTAGAATTGGAGGTGTTATACGTAATCAGAAGGGAGACATTCTGCATATCTACTACAGAGCGCTTGGAGAAAGCACTAACAACGAAATGGAGTTTGCGGCCCTGGAACATGGCCTTAGAATTGCAAAATCCCGAAGCCTCCACAACCTAATTGTGGAAGGGGACTCATCTCTGGTCAATGCCACTGTGCAAAAATTATAGAGGGGAATCAAAGCTAACAAAGCCATCAAACACTGGAGATTAGCCAAAGTCACAGAGAGCATTGCAGAACTCATGGGCGGCATGCAGGGTCTTGTCTTCCAGGCGATCCGACGTCGAGCAAACAAGGTGGCGGATTACCTGGCGAACTATGGAGTAGACAATAAGGTAAGCGGATTGGACAGTTGTTGGGAGGAGGTAAACTGTCCGAATTTGAAAGCCCGATGTACACAGTTGGCGCAACAAGACGTGACCAACAACGACCGAGCCTAACCGGTAACGGTCCTTTTCACCGGCTCCGTCAAACTGAAAACGGGAGCAATAAACAGGCACTCCATCACACCTACGGGAGGATTGGACAGAAGAAGCGGCGGCGTTCAGTGCGGGGAAGAACCAAGTATGGGAACCATCAAAGATCATGCCATGAGGTTATCCGTAAGAACCATTTGAGAAGAAAGGACAAGCACTTCGAGCTCAAGAGAAAGGCAATCAAGAATTCTTATGCGCTTGCAGGAAAAGATTACGAGAATCGTGTGAACACCTTCAATATTAATTGCAATAGTACCACGTCTCTCGCCCCTGTGGAAAGCCATTCTCGGGAGCATTCCATGGCTCCAATCTATTTAACAAGGAGATCGATCGAGGATTTCACCACCTCTACCCTTAGTTCGGCCAGCATCAGTAGCAAGCAAGCTCAAGAAAAGCGGTGCAGTAACAGGTCGTATAAGATCAGAATGGATGCATCCAGTTGTAGATGTGCGGGGGCTACCCAGGATCTGCGCAATGCGCAGAACATGTATGTTACTAGAGCCTCTACAAGAAGCAAACAGAAAATTGTTGAGTTAGAGGCTAAAGTCAAGCAGGAACAAGAAACCAAGCAGGAGGGAGCGGTTGTAGATGAGGTCGATTGGATCTATGACCCGGGCACCCCAGCGAAAAGAACAACCCAGTTCATGCGAACCAAGGCGGAAAGCTGGAGGATGAAAACTCTCCTGGCGAAAGCCTTGGACATGAAGGATGCCGACAAGCAGAACATTGAGAAGGAGCAACCTCCCCCGGGCAGTCATCCTGGTAATACCTCCGCTAGCCAGGAGTTTATGGATCGCAGAATCTCGGCCGTCCAGGAAGGGGGGGAGATTGTTAACAAGAAGATCACCCTACTCATCAGGCTGCTCAGGCAAACTATCAGCCCGGACCCTATGGTACAGGAACAAAAGATGAAGGAAGCCCAGAACTTCCAGTCCATGCAATATCTGCAAGACAAAATGGACAGGCATTTCCTCGATGTGGGTTTGGACATCAACAGCAGGCTGGGTGGCTTCCCGCGTCCGGGCGGTTTCCCTTAGACCTCAGGCTCGCTTGGCTCAGTTTTGGCTTCTTCGGCTCTCCTCTGGTTGGTTCTATGTCCTCTTATGTCATGTGTCGATTTCCGGTCTATGGTAGTTATCGTGTCCATAATTGTTTTCGGGTCTATATGCCGATTTCGGGCTTTTTTGTCTCGGCCTTGTATTGGCTTCAGTTTATACTGCCTTTTTTTGTCAGATATTAATGATAGACCTTCGATCTTGACTCTGCCGCCCTGCGTGGTGAGCTCTCTAGTTTTTTGTCAAACTTGCCTATGGGCTTTTTTGTTTCATGGCAGTTCGCTTCCTATGCCTCTGCTCTGCAAGGCTGTAATGTGCTAATTCGGTTACTGTCTGTCTTTGCAGACTCGATGTAAATATTTTATCCTTTTTTAATATAACTTTTTGACTTACAAAAAAAAAAAAAAAAGGTTA
>APFE030981185.1:34369-55362 GCA_000404065.3 Pinus taeda
AAGATACGTTGATAGAACCTCCTCTTCTGCAGTACCACTCTCAAACTTTTGCTTCAATCCTTGCTGCATTTGCATTAATGTAACGGCCCTTGATGCCGCTACAACTTGAGATTTGATGAAGTGCCCCATATCGCGCACCCACTCTGCCAAAAAGGAACCCCAACGAGAAATACATTCTTGCCAAGTTGCTTTGCTGCTTGCCTTGTATAAATGTATCCTATTGTGTGCAGCATAGGCTCGCCAAAAGCTGCATTGGACAGACGACGGGCTTCTGCATTTGCCCAATCCAAAAATTCTTGTTTTCGCCCCTCAACATAGGGTTGAAGTCAGACTTTCAGTGTCTCCACAAGCTTCTCCTCCCTCTCTTTTTGCAAGGCCTTCATTCTATACTTAACATTTTCAACATTTAGTTCTTGCCCATTCTCTGCCACATCAACTGAAGCTATTGAAGAGAGAGCAAGTTGCCCAACATAATCTTCAAAATAATCACTACCAAAGAGCATGCCAAAGACTGCAATAGGATCCAACATTGATTCTTTTGACACTCCTGCCTTTCCATATTTGTCATATTCCTCACATTGTTTAGGATCACTGAGAATTTGATAGGCTACTCCAAGTACTTGGAATTTATGATGCGCTTCAGGGTCATTGGGATTTTTGTCTGGATGAACTTGCTTTGCCTTGATATAATATGCTTTTTTGATCTCAGATGTTGAAGCATCGACGCTCACTCCTAGAAGTTCGTAATACTTTGTGTCCTTGGCCATTCTTTAACTAATGAAAGAACGAGATATCACAGCAGCGGGGAGTAACACGAAGAGGAGTCAAACTTCGCTGACGAGAGTAGACGAACATGTATTTTGGAACTTGTCCAGGGTGCACCGAGGAGAAGATCTTGCATTTGGAGGCACTCAGGGCCTGGAGCAATCTCAAAAATTGCTGAGGAAAGAATCACCCTTTGTATCTTTGGCAGGCACGGGCACCACATACAAATCAAACAAAAACAACCCTTTTCTTAAAAATAGGCGAAATGCCTTTATAACACGAAATTTCATCAAAAGATGGAGCTGGGCGGACACTATGCAAAAGGCTAAGGCCTAGGAAATCGGAGGTGTTTCCTTAGTGCTTTGAATGGTTTATAAGGCATCGGAAGGGGTCCGATAGCCCAAAAAGGAGGAATTTTCATGGTTGTTTGCATGATTTTTGGGATTTTCATGCCTTGGAAAGAGTCCAATATGCATGAGAAGATGGTTTGAGGGGGACAACGAGGATTCTTGCTATGTTTCAGGAAAACTTAGTAATTCCCAAGCACACTTATGGTTATTTTTCAACCAGAGGGAGGGGATAAGTATATAGGGGAGTTATTTAACATAGTTTTAGTAGGGGAAGGGGAGATAGATAGGGAGTTACATAGGGAGATAGATAGGGAAGTTAGGCATGCCTTGCTTGAGCTCCTCCAAATGGAAAACTGCCTTATGCTTGAGATGTGAATGGATATGATACTTGAAAACATGAAATGGATCACAAGCCATGATTCTACAACCACAAAGCTACCTACTCGGCCTACTTACCTAGCATTTTGTCTTCTTTTTGGTTTGGGTGCACTTGAACTAGAAAACCCAACTTTTCAACTTTTCTTTCAGCTATCCTCCTATCTAAATCGATCCTTATCTCTTACGGGGCTCAGATTAAGCTGATGAGTGCCCTTGTTTCTCTACCTATTTACAAATCTGCCAAGATTAAGCTTGTTTGGACAGATGTTCATCTCTATAATCTTCAGTAAGCAATTGAAACCTAGGGAGACCAAGATTAAGCTGTTTGGCCCTCCTTTAACTGAAAACTCATAAAAATGGATCAACTCATAAAAAATGGAACACAGCAGGGGCATTTAGGCCAGCAGACACTCACGGCCTCTTCTTTAGCCTCTTAAGGAAATATGGAACATTGCAGCATGCAAAGTATGACATATTTGGCATGTAAAAATATCGATCATGAAAGATGAATACCTGTTGCAAGAGGAGGCTAACAGTGGCTCCACTTGGGGGTGGCTTTTCCTTGTGAAAAGCCAAGAACAGCAGGTCAGACTTCCTTGATCTTCTATTGTTGTTGTGGAACTGAAAACAATTCTTTGTTGGCTGCTAAAAGATTGGAATTTTGAGATCTAAACAACACTCTCCTCAACTGAATTACTGTGAACTATATAGCATTGCCTGCTTTCTTCTGTGTGCTTAATTTTATGTACAATGTTGCCTAAGCATTACCTTTGAAATATACACAAAATAGGGAACAAACTGGTGTACTCTCCTTTGCTTATGTCTAGAAAAAGTTGCAGATGTGAAACTAAAAATGCTTCTTCCCTTTGATACTATTGACTAAAGTGGGAAGCTTGATTGTAGCACTTCTAACTAAATTTGATTTGATATAACAGCGTTGCTTTGTCTTGTTCTGAGTGCTCTATATATAGTTGAAACTGCTTGTTCCTTTCCTTTTGAAACCGCTTCAAAACATGGATGAAAGGAGCATTTTCTTTTATTGGCTGCCACATGATTTAAGCTCGAACTCTGAACGCAACCTATTTTAACTGAATCGCTGTAAAATACAGCGTTGGCCCTTTATCCACTGAGTGTTTTGAATGTAATGCAATCTGCCTTGGGAAGTCTTCTGCCATTTGTTTGAAAATAGGGGTCAAACTCGATGATTCCCTTTGAAATTAGTTCAAAAGAACAGCGAGTTGGGTGCTACGTTTTATTGCTCTTTTCACCCAAAACTGCGATGTGTACTAATGTTGAAACCAATGCAAAAAAACAGAGCTTTGTAATGGATGTCTTGCATGGGTTCTGCCTTTACAATCTTGATGCGCTGTTCTCCTGAAGTTAATGCTATGGTCAGAGCGTTTAAAATGGATGACTTGGATTGGACTGTCTCCATAATTTTGTTGTTGCTCTTCTGAGAATGGTTCCAAGCAATAAAATTGCTTATATATAAAAAAAGGAAAGCGCTGACATATATACAAATACTAATATACAAATATATACACAGGAGCATTGTATCCCTTAAAAGGGATCTCGATAATGTTTCAACATTCGACCATTAACACGTCGTCTTCCACTATGCTGTCATCTATAGATTTGAGAAAATACGTGTTATTGCCCTGCACAACACTAATAACAAATGGGCCTTTCCATAAAAAATCGAACTTTGCATGCTTCCCCTTGTCTTCTCTTCGTGAGTCCCACCTTAGAACTTTGTTGCCAACACAGAAATCCTCAGCCTTAGTCCTCTTGTCAAATATTTTCTTTAGCTTGTCTAGCAAGATCTGAGCTCTGTTGTAAACTTGCTCTCTGGTTTGCTGAAGATGAATGGTCTGATTAATTCTTCGTTGAATATCATTTGGTTCAGCTCGAATTTCCTGTAGCAGCTTAATCACAGGAATGCCCAAAGAAGATGGAAATTTGTCCTCCATACCATATACTAGCTCATAAGGGCTCATCCCAATGGATCTCTTGGTTGACAGTCTGTCTGCCCAAAGGGCATTAATAAGCTTTTTGTGCCAGTTCTTCTTGTTTTCTTCCAGCACTTTCTTGATGATATTAATCAGGGTCTTGTTGGAAGATTCAGCCAAGCCATTGCCTTGAGGATAATAGGTTGTGGAGTGGCCCAGAGTGATGTGGAATTTATGACAAAAATTAATCATTTTTTTGGATTTGAAGGCAGCAACGTTATCTGTAATGATATTCTCAGGGCAGCCATTATGTTAACGCTCAGGTTGTCCCTTGGCTCCTTAAGGGATGCGGCGGAGGTAACCCCAAACCAATCTTTGGACTGCAGGTCCTAGCCTACCTGCAATCAGAGAGGGCTCTCTCTTCGTAATTTAGCTTTGTTTAGGGTGATTTTAGGCTAGTTTTTGAGTACAAGGGGTTTCGTTTGTGTTTTGGTGGGAAGGAGGATGGTTTCAAGTAGAGAGGCAATGCATAGTGTGATAAGTTTCAAACCATTGGGCATGGAGTCAGGGAGTAGGACTTTGGTGCGTTTTCTTGGTCACAAGAGGAATATGGAGCAGGATAGATGCTCGTGAAACAATCATTCAAGCTAAAGAGATGGATTGAAAGGTTAAGGAATGAGAGGCAACAAAGAATCTTTCATTCAACATAACAGAAGGAAGGTGAAAGAGCTCTATCTAGGAGCAGTCAAAAATCCCTAGATAACTGCCAAACATGGGTGAAATCGAGGAAATATGAGCCAAAGGGAATTCATATTCATTTCCAATTCAGATGAAAACATAAAGAAACAACAGACCTTGAGCATAGAGTGCATCCAAGCAATTTCTAAGCTAATCTTTCTTTCTGTTATTTAGATGGTGATACATGTATAATATGAGCATATATCATTGAAAACAGAGGTGAGAGGTACTTATTGAGTCATGTCGCAGCACTAGAATTCCATAATTCACCCTTCAAACATTAAAAACACAGCACACAGTCCATTCTCCAAGCTTTCAGCAGTCTTTGATTAAGGAAAACATATTAGATGTACAGAACGAGTCTCTCCTGGAGTGTATCAACCGATTCCCTTTTTAAAACTGTCTATAGGGTGGTTTATAAAGAAAAAATATTTACAGACTTCCCTTGAACAGGTGTCAAGGGGGAAAAATATGATGCAGGAGCATCCGGACACCTCAACGAAAAAAATTAGAAGAAGACATGTGGATGACCACATGGACAGCCAGGCCAACCTTGAGCAAGATTTGGTTAATAAACTAATTTTAGTTAAAAAAAACAGTTAAAACTGAATGTAGGAGCATCCGGACACCTCAACGAAAAAAATTAGAAGAAGACATGTGGGTGACCACATGGACAGCCAGGGCAACCTTGAGCAAGATTCGGTTAATAAACTAATTTTAGTTAAAAAAAAAAAAACAGTTAAAACTGAATGTATCTGAATATATGTATAACAAGAACTTAAAAATTCATGAGTGAAAAAAAAGGAAAAAGAGAGAGGAAAGAAACCTGTGTGTATGAGAGAGGCAAAAATGTAGTTGCCGGAGAAATCTGGATTAAGGCTGAAATGCCTTAAAACTGTAAACTGAGTTTGTAAATAGTAGAAATTGTATCGATTCTGTTTGAAAGGAGATGTGTTGTGATGGTTGCATGTATCGATTTGACACCGATTCTGTCTCAGCATAATAATGAAGGTTTTTCGCTGGTCCGGGAACGAGTCTCTGTGTTTTTCTTTATTATTATTTTTGTTCGAATTGTTGGCGTTTTGTGAAGTCCGCCAATGTTGTGGAAAATATCTATAGCCAGCGAGCGAGACCTCTGAATCTGCCCGTGTGACGCACTATGGAGAGCCCAGAGTCACCCCGTGATCGGGATAGAGATTGTGAAGATGAAGATTGGGAGGTTTCGGAACGCCGAAGGCATCGGTCAGGCAGGTCTAGGAGGCGGAGCAGTCCAGACGAGTCTGAGGAGTGGCAATCGGGAACTAGGAGGAAGAGTGGTTCAGAGCGGGGAAGTGACAAAAAGAAAACGACCAGTTCAGGCAAGGGAGGAAGTGGCGACGACGATGACTATGATGACAAGGGTGTACTTGGCCCAAGGTCTACCAGAGAAGTTCAGGATGTTCAGGTTACTAAAGACCAAGGTTTCGGGAAATTTGACTCGGAAATGAAGAGTAGCATCGCTGATAGGCTTCTTGGGCCCATAACCCACAGGCCTGAGAAATGATTTGTAAAAAAATATTGAAAATGAAGAGACCCAGAATTTGTTTTCATCAAGTGGTATCAGAGCGGGAAAGATTTCCTGTGGAGAGTTTTTTTTTCATGCGAAGAAAGAAGAGGTACGAAGAAAGAAGAGGAGTTTTTTTTGCATGCGAAGAAAGAAGAAAGAAGAGGTACGAAGAAAGAAGAGGTACAATTTGTTGAAGTTTTTAATTTATTTTGTGAAGGTGAGAAGATTGCAGCAAACCTGGAGCAGGAGTGCTCAATTGGTTCGAGAGGAAAGAACCATGGAGATGCCGAGAGGACTAAGCTCAGCAGAGAAGCTTGGTATGGCATCTGGTAGTAGGGAGGACTTGCTATGGCAGAGGTTTGGTTGCAGCTCACATGAAGGCAGTTCCACTGAAGAAGTGAAACAGTGGGTAGAATTGCTAATGACAAGAAAACGCATATGACCAGGAGGTCATAAATTTTTGTACCTCGGGAGCATATGACCAGGAGATCATAAATTTTTGTACCTCGGGAGCATATGACCAGGAGGTCATAATTTTTGTACCTCGGTAGTCTGATGCAGGAGCATCCAGACACCTCAACGAAAAAAATTAGAAGAAGACATGTGGATGACCACATGGACAGCCAGGCCAACCTTGAGCAAGATTTGGTTAATAAACTAATTTTAGTTAAAAAAAACAGTTAAAACTGAATGTAGGAGCATCCGGACACCTCAACGAAAAAAATTAGAAGAAGACATGTGGATGACCACATGGATAGCCAGGCCAACCTTGAGCAAGATTCGGTTAATAAACTAATTTTAGTTAAAAAATCAGTTAAAATTGAATGTATCTGAATATATGTATAACAAGAACTTAAAAATTCATGAGTGAAAAAAAAGGAAAAAGGGAGAGGAAAGAAAATTGTGCGTATGAGAGAGGCAAAAATGTAGTTGCCGGAGAAATCTGGATTAAGGCTGAAATGCCTTAAAACTGTAAACTGAGTTTGTAAATAGTAGAAATTGTATCGATTCTGTTTGAAAGGAGATGCGTTGTGATGGTTGCATGTATCGATTTGACACCAATTCTGTCTCAGCATAATAATGAAGGTTGTTCGCTGGTCCGGGAACGAGTCTCTGTGTTTTTCTTTATTATTATTTTTGTTCGAATTGTTGGCGTTTTGTGAAGTCCGCCAATGTTGTGGAAAATATCTACAGCCAGCGAGCATGACCTCTAAATCTGCCCGTGTGACGCACTATGGAGAGCCCAGAGTCACCCCGTGATCGGGATAGAGATTGCGAAGATGAAGATTGGGAGGTTTCGGAACGCCGAAGGCATCGGTCAGGCAGGTCCAGGAGGCGGGGCAGTCCAGACGAGTCTGAGGAGTGGCAATCAGGAACTAGGAGGAAGAGTGGTTCAGAGCGGGGAAGTGACAAAAAGAAAACGACCAGTTCAGGCAAGGCAGGAAGCGACGACGACGATGACTATGATGACAAGGGTGTACTTGGCCCAAGGTCTACTAGAGAAGTTTGGGATGTTCAGGTTACTAGAGACCAGGGTTTGGGGAAATTTGACTCGGAAATGAAGAGTAGCATCGCTGATAGGCTTCTTGGGCCCATAACCCACAGGCCTGAGAAATGATTTGTAAAAAAATATTGAAAACGAAGAGACCCAGAATTCGTTTTCATCAAGGGGGTCTCTTCGTTTTCATCAAAATATCTCAAAAAATATCTCTAAAGCAGGTCTAAAAGAGATATGTGTAGTAACTGTCTTCAATTCAAAGTTGTGCTGGAAATAAATGCAACAAAATATCTAAAATAGCTGCACTGGGGCAGCTGGCAACTCAAGTCATGCAACTGAGGGCTGCGCATGAGAGAGCAGCCTCAAAAATGGGTGAACAATGGTCCTTGAGCCGTGTGCTGGCCTCATGGCCATAACTCTGTAATAACTACGCATTGGGCCTGCAGCGCTGCCCTCAAATGTGGCTCAATACACTGTATTTTCAATAACTGGGCATTGAATCGTTTTGTCTGCGCTTTCAAGTGGTTTTAAGGACCAAAACTGTGAGTTGGTGAGCCTTTAAGGATCAGAGCTGCTTTATTGACTTTGATGGGGCCTTTTGATGTTCACCTACTTTGGAAAATAAATATCTTCCACTGAAAACCTTCACTGATACTCTCTGTCGCATCCTGATACACTTTGGCATGCATCTAGGCTCCTTCTTGACCTCTGAATGCCTTTGAACTGTTCAATCACCCATTTATGGCCACTGCTCGGCCTTCTGCTGCCTTTGGAGTCGTTATCGGCCCCTTTGATAACTACAATCATCTACATATTTCATCTCTAAACTGCTCGAACACGAAATCCATTGTTATTGATTGAAGTTACAGAAGGAAAATAATTCCAACAGGTTTCAACTTTTTGTGTTCTTCTATTAACATCTTAAATAAATGAACTAGATTGCCCTTGGCCATGTTTCTACCATCTGATCATAGTTTCTACCATCCACCTGTGATTATGCTGTGCAGGAATTGGCAGTATTGCCTTGCGGAGTATCAACTCTTTCATCAGAGTCATTTCGCAAACTATTCTCCCTTCTATAACACTCCTTGGCACCCTGGAAAATTGTCCCCAATTTCTTTAAAGCTTTGGCTCATGCATTCAATATATGTTTTGGAATAGTGCTATCTCTAAGAACAGCATGGCAAACATGTAATAATGTCGATTCAATATCTGCGACATTTATTTTCCAAAGAGAACTAATCATTGCATCTTTGTTCTCCAGAAGATACGTTGATAGAACCTCCTCTTCTGCAGTACCACTCTCAAACTTTTGCTTCAATCCTTGCTGCATTTGCATTAACGTAACAGCCCCTGATGCTGCTACAACTTGAGCTTTGATGAAGTGCCCCTTATCGCGCACCCACTCTGCCAAAAAGGAACCCCAACGAGAAATACATTCTTTCCAAGTTGTTTTGCTGCTTGCCTTGTATAAATGTATCCTATTGTGTGCAGCATAGGCTCGCCAAAAGCTGCATTGGACAGACGACGGGCTTCTGCATTTGCCCAGTCCACAAATTCTTGTTTTTGCCCCTCAACATAGGGTTGAAGTCAGACTTTCAGTGTCTCCACAAGCTTCTCCTCCCTCTCTTTCTGCAAGGCCTTCATTCTATACTTAACATTTTCAACATTTAGTTCTTGCCCATTCTATGCCACATCAACTGAAGCCATTGAAGAGAGAGCAAGTTTCCCAACATAATCTTCAAAATAATCACTACCAAAGAGCATGCCAAAGACTGTAACGGGATCCAACATTGATTCTTTTGACACTCCTGCCTTTCCATATTTGTCATATTCCTCACGTTGTTTAGGATCACTGAGAATTTGATAGGCCTCTCCAAGTACCTGGAATTTATAATGCGCTTCAGGGTCATTGGGATTCTTGTCTGGATGAACTTGCTTTGCCTTGATATAATATGCTTTTTTGATCTCAGATGCTGAAGCATCGACGCTCACTCGTAGAAGTTCGTAATACTCTGTGTCCTTGGCCATTCTTTAACTAACGAAAGAACGAGATATCACAACAACGGGAAGTAACACGAAGAGGAGTCAAACTTCGCTGACGAGAGTAGACGAACATGTATTTTGGAACTTGTCCAAGGTGCGCCGAGGAGAAGATCTTGCATTTGGAGGCACTCGGGGCCTGAAGAGATCTCAAAAATTGCTGAGGAAAGCATCACCCTTTGTATCTTTGGCGGGCACAGGCACCGCATACAAATCAAACAAAAACAACCCTTTTCTTAAAAACAGGCGAAATGCCTTTATAACATGAAATTTCATCAAAAGATGGAGCTGGGCGGACACTGTGCAAAAGGCTAAGGCCTAGGAAATCGGAGGTGTTTCCTTAGTGCTTTGAATGGTTTATAAGGCATCGGAAGGGGCCCGATAGCCCAAAAAGGAGGAATTTTCATGGTTGTTTGCATGATTTTTGGGATTTTAATGCCTTAGAAGGAGTCCAAGATGCATGAGAAGATGGTTTGAGGGGGGCAATGAGGGTTTTTGCTAAGTTTCAGGAAAACTTAGTAATTCCCAAGCACACTTATGGTTATTTTTCAACCAGGGGGAGGGGATAAGTATATAGGGGAGTTATTTAACATAGTTTTAGTAGGGGAAGGGGAGATAGATAGGGAGTTACATAGGGAGATAGATAGGGAAGTTAGGCATGCCTCGCTTGAGCTCCTCCAAATGGAAAACTGCCTTATGCTTGAGATGTGAATGGATATGACACTTGAAAACATGAAATGGATCACAAGCCATGATTCTGCAACCACAAAGCTACCTACCCGACCTACTTACCTAGCATTTTGTCTTCTTTTTGGTTTGGGTGCACTTGAACTAGCAAACCCAACTTTTCAACTTTTCTTTCAGCTATCCTCCTATCTAAATCGATCCTTATCTCTTTCGGGGCTCAGATTAAGCTGATGAGCACCCTTGTTTCTCTACCTAATTACTAATCTGCCAAGATTAAGCTTGTTTGGACAGAGCTTCATCTCTATATTCTTCAGCAAGCAATTGAAACCTAGGGAGACCAAGATTCAGTTGTTTGGACCTCCTTTAACTGAAAACTCATAAAAATGGATCAACTAATCAAAAATGGAACACAATAGGGGCATTTAGGCCAGCACACACTCACGGCCTCTTCTTTGACCTCTTAAGGAAATATGGAACATTGCAGCATGCAAAGTATGACATATTTGGCATGTAAAAATGTCGATCATGAAAGATGAATACCTGTTGCAACAGGAGGCTAACAGTGGCTCCACTTGGGGATGGATTTTCCTTGTGAAAAGCCAAGAACAACAGGTTAGACTGCCTTGATCTTCTATTGTTGTTGTGGAACTGAAAACAATTCTTTGTTGGCTGCTAAAAGACTGGAATTTTGAGATCTGAACAACACTCTCCTCAACTGAATTACTGTGAACTATATAGCATCGCCTGCTTTCTTCTGCGTGCTTAATGTTATGTACAATGTTGCCTGAGCATTGCCTTTGAAATATACACAAAATAGGGAACAAACTGGTGTACTCTGCTTTGCTTCTGTCTAGAAAAAGTTGTAGATGTGAAACTAAAAATGCTTCTTCCCTTTGATACTATTGACTGAAGTGGGAAGCTTGATTGTAGCACTTCTAACTGAATTTGATTTGATATAACAATGCTGCTTTGTCTTGTTCTGAGTGCTCTATATATAGTTGAAACTGCTTGTTCCTTTCCTTTTGAAACCGCTTCAAAACATGGATGAAAGGAGCATTTTCTTGTATTGGCTGCCACATGATTTAAGCTCGAACTCTGAACGCAACCTCTTTTAACTGAATCGTTGTAAAATACAGCGTTGGCCCTTTATCCACTGAGTGTTTTGAATGTAATGCATTCTGCCTTGGGAAGTCTTATGCCATTTGTTTGAAAACATGGGTCAAACTCGATGATTCCCTTTGAAATTAGTTCAAAATAACAGCGAGCTAGTGAAAATTGCGTTGTGTACTAATGTTGAAACCAATGCAAAAAAACAGAGCTTTGTAATGGATGTCTTGCATGGGTTCTGCCTTTACAATCTTGCTGCGCTGTTCTCCTGAAGTTAATGCTATGGTCAGAGCGTTTAAAATGGATGACTTGGATTGGATTGTCTCCATAATTTTGCTGTTGCTCTTCTGAGAATGGTTCCAAGCAATCAAATTGCTTATCTATAAAAAAAAGGAAAACGATGACATATATACAAATACTAATATACAAATATATACACAGGAGCATTGTATCCCTTAAAAGGGATCTCGATAATGTTTCAACATTCGGCCATTAACAGGGCCGTCTTCTATTATGCTGTCATCTATAGATTTGAGAAAATATGTGTTATTGCCCTGCACAGCGCTGATAACAAATGGGCCTTTCCATAAAAAATCGAACTTTGCATGCTTCCCCTTGCCTTCTCTTCGTGAGTCCCACCTTAGAACTTTATTGCCAACACATAAATCCTCAGCCTTAGTCCTCTTGTCAAATATTTTCTTTAGCTTGTCTTGCAAGATCTGAGCTCTGTTGTAAATTTGCTCTCTGGTTTGTTGAAGATGAATGGTCTAATTAATTCTTCGTTGAATATCATTTGGTTCAGCTTGA
This sequence comes from Pinus taeda, assembly GCA_000404065.3. NCBI lineage: Eukaryota > Viridiplantae > Streptophyta > Pinopsida > Pinales > Pinaceae > Pinus > Pinus taeda. Next base: position 46,238 of record APFE030981185.1, read on the forward strand.
ATTTCCTGTAGCAGCTTAATCACAGGAATGCCCAAAGAAGATGGAAATCTGGCCTCCATACCATATACTAGCTCATAAGGGCTCATCCCAATGGATCTCTTGGTTGACAGTCTGTCTGCCCAAAGGGCATTAATAAGCTTTTTGTACCAGTTCTTCTTGTTTTCTTCCAGCGCTTTCTTGATGATATTAATCAGGCTCTTGTTGGAAGATTCAGCCAAGCCATTGCCTTGAGGATAATAGGTTGTGGAGTGGCCCAGAGTGATGTGGAATTTATGGCAAAAATTAATCATTTTTTTGGATTTGAAGGCAGCAACGTTATCTGTAATGATCTTCTCAAGGCAGCCATTATGTTAACGCTCAGGTTGTCCCTTGGCTCCTTAAGGGCTGCGGCGGAGGTAACCCCAAACCAATCTTTGGACTGCAGGTCCTAGCCTACCTGCAATCAGAGAGGGCTCTCTCTTCGTAATTTAGCTTTGTTTAGGGTGATTTTAGGCTAGTTGTTGAGTACAAGGGGTATTGTTTGTGTTTTGGTGGGAAGGAGGATGGTTTCAAGTAGAGAGGCAATGCATAGTGTGATAAGTTTCAAACCATTGGGCATGGAGTCAGGGAGTAGGACTGCTGGTGCGTTTTCTTGGTCACAAGAGGAATATGGAGCAGGATAGCTGCTCATGAAACAATCATTCAAGCTAAAGATATGGATTGAAAGGTTAACGAATGAGAGGCAACAAAGAATCTCTCATTCAGCATAACAGAAGGAAGGTGAAAGAGCTCTATCTAGGAGCAGTAAAAAATCCCTAGATAACTGCCAAACATGGGTGAAATCGAGGAAATATGAGCCAAAGGGAATTCATATTCATTACCAATTCAGATGAAAACATAAACAAATAGCAGACCTTGAGCATAGAGTGCAGCCAAGCAAGTTCTAAGCTAATCTTTCTTTCTGCTATTTAGATGGTGATACATGTATAATATGAGCATATATCATTGAAAACAGAGGTGAGAGGTACTTATTGAGTCATGTCGCAGCACTAGAATTCCATAATTCACCCTTCAAACATTAAAAACACAACACACAGTCCATTCTCCAAGCTTTCAGCAGTCTTTGATTAAGGAAAACATATTAGATGTATAGAATGAGTCTCTCCTGGAGTGTATCAACCGATTCCCTTTTTAAAACTGTCTATAGGGTGGTTTATAAAGAAAAAATATTTATAGACTTCCCTTGAACAGGTGTCAAGGGGGAAAAATATCTCTAAAGCAGGTCTAAAAGAGATATGTGTAGTAACTGTCTTCAATTCAAAGTTGTGCTGGAAATAAATGCAACAAAATATCTAAAAGAGTTGCGCTGGGGCAGCTGGCAACTCAAGTCATGCAACTGAGGGCTGTGCATGAGAGAGCAGCCTCAAAAATGGGTGAACAATGGTCCTTGAGCCTTGTGCTGGCCTCATGGCCATAACTCTGTAATAACTGCGCATTGGGCCTGTAGCGCTGCCCTCAAATGTGGCTCGATACATTGTATTTTCAATAACTGGGCATTGAATCCTTTTGTCTGCGCTTTCAAGTGGTTTTAAGGCCCAAAATTGTGAGTTGGTGAGCCTTTAAGGATCAGAGCTTCTTTATTAACTTTGTTGGGGCCTTTTGATGTTCACCTGCTTTGGAAAATAAATATCTTCCACTGAAAACCTTCACTGATACTCTCTGTCGCATCCTGATACACTTTGGCATGCATCTAGGCTCCTTCTTGACCTCTGAATGCCTTTGAACTGTTCAATCACCCATTTATGGCCGCTGCTCGGCCTTCTACTTCCTTTGGAGTCGTTATCGGCCCCTTTGATAACTACAATCATTTACATATTTCATCTCTGAACTGCTCGAACACGAAATCCATTGTTATTGATTGAAGTTACAGAAGGAAAATAATTCCAACAAATTTCAACTTTTTGTGTTCTTCTATTAACATCTTAAATAAATGAACTAGATTTCCCTTGGCCATGTTTCTCATAGAAAAACTGAATACCTGCTGATCATAGTTTCTACCATCCACCTGTGATTATGTTGTGGAGGAATTAGCAGTATTGCCTTGCGAAGTATCAACTCTTTCACGAGAGTCCTTTCGCAAACTATTCTCCCTTCTATAACACTCCTTGGCACCCTGGAAAATTGTCCCCAATTTCTTTAAAGCTTTGGCTCGTGCATTCAATATATGTTTTGGAACAGTGCTATCTCTAAGAACAGCATGGCAAACATGTAATAATGTCGATTCAATATCTGCGACATTTATTTTCCAAAGAGAACTAGTCATTGCATCTTTGTTCTCCAGAAGATACGTTGATAGAACCTCCTCTTCAGCAGTACCCTCTCAAACTTTTGATTCAATCCTTGCTGCATTTGCATTAACGTAACGACCCCTGATGCCGCTACAACTTGAGATTTGATGAAGTGCCCCTTATCGCGCACCCACTCTGCCAAAAAGGAACCCCAACGAGAAATACATTCTTGCCAAGTTGCTTTGCTGCTTGCCTTGTATAAATGTATCCTATTGTGTGCAGCATTGGCTCGCCAAAAGCTGCCTTGGACAGATGACAGGCTTCTGCATTTGCCCAGTCCACAAATTCTTGTTTTTGCCCCTCAACATAGGGCTGAAGTCGGACTTTCAGTGTCTCCACAAGCTTCTCCTGCCTCTCTTTCTGCAAGGCCTTCATTCTATACTTAACATTTTCAACATTTAGTTCTTGCCCATTCTTTGCCACATCAACTGAAGCCATTGAAGAGAGAGAAAGTTGCCCAACATAATCTTCAAAATAATCACTACCAAAGAGCATGCCAAAGACTGCAACGGGATCCAACATTGATTCTTTTGACACTCCTTTCCATAATTGTCATATTCCTCACGTTGTTTAGGATCACTAAGAATTTGATAGGCCTCTCCAGGTACCTAGAATTTATGATGTGCTTCAGGGTCATTGGGATTCTTGTCTGAATGAACTTGCTTTGCCTTGATATAATATGCTTTCTTGATCTCAGATGCTGAAGCATCGACGCTCACTCCTAGAAGTTCGTAATACTCTGTGTCCTTAGCCATTCTTTAACTAACGAAAGAACGAGATATCAAAACAGCGGGGAGTAACACGAAGAGGAGTCAAACTTCGCTGACGAGAGTAGACGAACATGTATTTTGGAACTTGTCCAGGGTGCGCTGAGGAGAAGATCTTGCATTTGGAGGCACTCAGGGCCTGGAGCGATCTCAAAAATTGCGGAGGAAAGCATCACCTTTTGTATCTTTGGCGGGCACGGGCACCGCATACAAATCAAACAAAAACAACCCTTTTCTTAAAAGTAGGCGAAATGCCTTTATAACACGAAATTTCATCAAAAGATGGAGCTGGGCGGACACTGTGCAAAAGGCTAAGGCCTAGGAAATCGGAGGTGTTTCCTTAGTGCTTTGAATGGTTTATAAGGCATCGGAAGGGGTCCGATAGCACAAAAAGGAGGAATTTTCATGGTTGTTTGCATGATTTTTGGGATTTTCATGCCTTGGAAGGAGTCCAAGATGCATGAGAAGATGGTTTGAGGGGGGCAATGAGGGTTCTTGCTAAGTTTAAGGAAAACTTAGTAGTTCCCAATCACACTTATGGTTATTTTTCAACCAGGGGGAGGGGATAAGTATATAGGGGAATTATTTAACATAGTTTTAGTAGGGGAAGGGGAGATAGATAGGGAGTTACATAATAAAGTTAGCAGTTAATATGAATTGTGACAAGAAAGCGCTAAGTGTATAACTCTTAGACTATAAAGGGAAAATAGGACTTGTAGAGGAAGTGTGAACATTCCTTGAGTAAAGCAGATCTTTACCAAGGCAATTGATATGAAAAATGATGAGACTAAGAGATATCAAGCAGATCTTGACCTCTTTAGGGGAAGTTAGTGAGTGATTGAGGAAAGAGGAAGAAGGGGAAGTTAGGCATGCCTCGCTTGAGCTCCTCCAAATGGAAAACTGCCTTACGCTTGAGATGTGAATGGATATGACACTTGAAAACATGAAATGGATCACAAGCCATGATTTTGCAACCACAAAGCTACCTACCCGGCCTACTTACCTAGCATTTTGTCTTCTTTTTGGTTTGGGTGCACTTGAACTAGCAAACCCAACTTTTCAACTTTTCTTTCAGCTATCCTCCTATCTAAATCGATCCTTATCTCTTCTGGGGCTCAGATTAAGCTGATGAGCGCCCTTGTTTCTCTACCTATTTACAAATCTGCCAAGATTAAGCTTGTTTGGACAGATGTTCATCTCTATATTCTTCAGCAAGCAATTGAAACCTAGGGAGACCAAGATTAAGCTGTTTGGCCCTCCTTTAACTGAAAACTCATAAAAATGGATCAACTCATCAAAAGTGGAACACTGCAGGGGCATTTAGGCCAACACACACTCACGGCCTCTTCTTTGGCCTCTTAAAGAAATATGGAACATTGCAGCATGCAAAGTATGACATATTTGGCATGTAAAAATGTCAATCATGAAAGATGAATACCTGTTGCAACAAGAGGCTAACAATACCCAAGTCCTACCTGACGAGGTAATTCTTCTACTTTGATGGGGTTGACAATGCCTTAGCCATTAATGCCCAAGACTTTTCCTTCATACCCCATTTTCTTGGAGCCAATTCCTATGGTATGATTTTCAAAAACAACAAAATCATCATCAAGACACATACATGAAGATGGAGAACTACTTTTTACCTCACATGGGTCATGTTGCAGCTTTTCCAAGGCCTCGTTCTTAGCTTGCAGTTGTTGTAGCAAACTTTGTTTTTCCTCTTTCTCTTCATGTAGAAGCGTCTTCAATTCAGTGTCTCTGTTTGAAGATTCTGTTTGTTGTGATTCAGTTCTTCCAGGGCCTCTTTCGTGGCTTGCAACTGAAACTGCAATCACTCCTTTTCCTCTATCTCCTTTTATAGAGCTTTATACATTATTTCCACCCTTTGGGAAATTTTGACCATGGTCTCGTACATCGCTTTTTCATCCTCTGTTTATTCCATTGTTCACGCTTGCAATTCACATCCATGCAAAGGCCGCTCTAATACCAAACTTGATATGAGTTGACTCAACTCCCGGATTTAACCAAGATCTTTTACTTTCATGATGTGATTAGAATTGCATTTAAAATAACATAATTGAACATAAATGCATGATGTAAAGAAGAAGGAACATTACAATCATCAGAAGCATAAAATAACAAGACGTTGATAACGGAGTTTTTCCAATAGGGACTACGTCTCCGGGCCCCGGTGTCAATATGGTGTAGGCCGCTGCATTAAGTGTTGTCAATAGTGATGATGTGCATAGGTGGTGACATCACTATCATACAAGGAAAATTCCCTCACGCAGAGTGGCTCTAAGAGATGTTCCGCTACAGGAACTTTCATTCCAAAAAGGACTTCTATCAGTATTACCTAAACTCATGCATGATGACAATGAGCATCCCGCCAACATGGCATGGAAAAGGGATCTCAATGCAAACATACATGGCGACACATGAGTATCCCATCAACATAACGACAAAGGGATCTCAAACAAACATGACAAATCATGACAACAAGTACATCCCACAAATGATTCTGCATCACCACAAGCAGGAATCATGAAACAAGTAAGAAACAAGATCCCACATCAAACATCAAACAGGGATCTATGCAGCACAATGCATCTCATAGCAAAAAGAAGTACATGAACACGCTACATATACCTCACGTCATGGGGCCATCTGAAGAAAAGGATGTCAAATTGTTGAAGCTGGTTGTACCATCAATCTCGCGGCATCAGATCTCATGGAAATGACTGCTCGCACATTTATTGCTGACACCTGCACTCCACTTAGAAAAGTGGCCAAAAAATGAAATGATCAAATGGAAAATCTAAATACACCATCAGGTTTGTGGCGTCGAATAGTGCAAAATTGACTGTCAAATTTCTGAATTCTGAGAAAGTGGAAATCTGGGGCTTAAGGAATCTTTTAGATTCCCCCTAGATTCCTTAAAGATTCCATCCTTTGGGTCATCTGAAAATGTACAGCTCAGATCAGGAAACTCATTGTGTCATCAAGTTCGTGTCGTTGAGAGGTGTAAGATCGACATAAAACTTGTCCAATTTAGACAATGGAAAATTTTCATCCTCTTGAGAATTTGGCTCAATCAGAGTTCCACCTGTGTTTTTTCCAAAATCATGGTTCCACCTACAAAACAATTAAAAAATATTGTATCTCGATTTCCGTGCCGTGCCTTGGCCTCCGTGCACCGAGTAAATGAGGGTTTATATAATGTTTTTGGTGGGCATTTTACAATGTGGACAATTGGGCGGATTGGTCAAGATCCCTTATTATAAGGAGGAGGTCGGGTGGTCAAACCCCGACCCCTCCATTAACCCAGTATTTTGCTATAAACCGCATATACATAAAAATAAAATTGGAGTCAGGTCCCCATTGGGCGACCCGCCCCTTAACTCCCGCTGCACATCCGGACGAGTCCCATTTCAGTTTTGGGAAAGTTGCGGTTGAAGGCGTGTTGTTTGTTTGGTTTGATGGTTCATGGGGCCGCCCAGTGGGGGTCGGCCTATGTGGGCCAGGTGAGTTCAACCCCCCCCCCCCGACCCCGCATTAATATATGCATATATGGTATGTGGTTTATGGGTGTGTGCAGGGTCCATCAAAGGTGGCCCACCCACCCCAAATTTAAATGGTTATTGTGTACGGTGGTTGAGGGAGGGCCGACGAGGGTCATGGCCCGTCGACCCATAAAAATTTTGATTTTTAATATATTTAGGCCGTTGGGGGGTGGCGGGGTTGGTGGCCTGCCACCCCAATAATATGTTTTTTTTTGTTATTTAAAAAACAATTAGCCATTTTTGAAAATTCAAAAAATGACCAAAGGAGACAATTTAAACAGGCCACAAATTCGCCCAGAATCCGGTGGCCATATTTTGTCCAAATTGTTGCCTCCTTAAGCCTGCCCAGTGACCCAAGTCAACCCTGAACTTTGACTGCTCCTAACATTCACATATGAACTCGGTTTGACAAACCGCTTGCACCACCGTGATCACGACAACGAGATCTTCAACACAAACCTAGTTCGAGCATAATCCAAACACATTGATTTTTTACCCTTCATGAGTCCTTTTGGACTTCTGCATGTGTTTGGAGCCACTTGGATCAATCCTCCCTATTTAGGAGCTTTTGGTCCTCCAAAATCATGAAAAATAATTTGCAACTTCTCTATACCTTGTCAGCATCATAAGTGTCCTGGAAAGGTCTCACTTCCATCTCCTTCACCTTTTTCTTCGGAGCCTTAAGCGATGAGCCAACACTTGCAACCTTCGCAACCCATAGTACATTGTTTTTGCAAAATACATGCTTGACTTTCATGACCAACTAATGACCCAAGCATCCCATACTTGCCACGAGTTTATAACATATACTCGATGGTCAAGTTTACATCAAAATGGAAACAATACCCCAGCTATGAAACAAGGCCAACATATCATTGTTGCTTCAACAAGTGATGAAAAACACATCATCACTGCTCACATGATTTACCACAATAAGGGCAAACTCTATTTTTGATTTGATAAGTGATGGAAACATGACTTCCATCACTTTCAGAGTGTAGAATGCAAGACAAAATAAGACCAGACACCATTGTTTCTTAACAAGTGATGGAAAACACATCATCACTTTTACATTTTTAAATGCGACAAATGGTTTACAAAAGCACAACCATGACAAGCTAACATACCTAGAAACCATTTTTCACTTATCGCTGGTGAATGGGTCGCCTTCTTGTGGCGCATTCGCTGGTCGAACAATCATTTCATCTGGTTCATGCATCGACACTTTGTCTTTAAGGTGATGCTCTGGATGGAGTCTCCAACAAGTGGCTCTTTGACGACCACTTTTGTTGCAATGACTGCAATACATCTTCTTCCTCCATATCTACTTAACATGTTTCTTTACCTGATGTTGAGAGGGTCTTTCATGCCTCCTCCTTTTGTGTGCTGTTATTCTTTTACAACACTTAGAAAATGTATGGTTTTGTAATCCACAAAAGTACATTTTTTTTTATTCCATGATTTACTTCACCTTTAATAACATGAATATAATAAAAATGAACATTCGAATATCGAGACTGGTTATACCTGTCCTTGTCGTCTCTAATGTAAGTATGGTGATGAGAGCTTACCTAAGCTCTTTCCCTGCAATGGGCACTGCCATGGGATGATGTGGATGTGTTCCCATCATTCTCTTTCCTGAACGATTTCAACAATGCCTCGGAAGCATCTCACACATTTGAGCATTCTCCTTCGGTGTATCTCAAGCCTGCAAGTTGAGGTCTCTGCACAACCTCCAATAGTTGAGTTATGCATTGGTTATTAACACCAAGTTCTTTTTCCTCCTTGCACCTCATCCTGGTACAAAGCCTCATGTTTGTCCTGATAATTGGTATCTCCACATCTCCAACGAAAATCATACTATGTGAAGACGAAACTAAAAGGAAATAAACATCTTTTACCTCCTCTATTGAGTTGGAAAGAACTGATGAGGGCTTCTCATCATTTGTTGTTGGTGGTTTGCTAGTTGTCTCGACGCATTTCCCAACTTCTTTCCTGACATACCCAAGTCCTATCTGACGGGGTAATTCCTCTACTTTGATGGGGTTGACAATGCCTTGGCCATTAATGCCCAAGCCTTTCCCTTCATACCCCATTTTCTTTAGCAGCTTGGAGCCAATTTCTGTGGTATGATTTTCAAAAATAGTGAAATTATCATCAGGACACATACATGAAGATGGAGAACTACTTTTTACCTCACATGGGTCTCGTTGCAGCTTTTCCAAGGCCTTGTCCTCAGCTTGTAGTTGTTGTAGCAAACTTTGTTTTTCCTCTTTCTCTTCATGTAGAAGCATCTTCAATTCAACATTCTCTGTTTGAAGATTCTATTTTTTATGCTTCAGTTCTTCCAGGGCCTCTTCCGTGGCTTGCAACTGAAGCCGCAATCACTCCTTTTTCTTCTGTCTCCTTTTATAGAGCTTCATACATTATTTCCACCCTTTGAGAAATTTTGACCATGGTTTCAT
>APFE030981185.1:76828-111250 GCA_000404065.3 Pinus taeda
ATTATGCATTATTTTTAGTATGTTTGTGTCTTTGGTACGAATAAGGGAAGTTACTTTTCCTAGGTGGTTAACACGTGTCTATTTTAGGTTTTTGACATCCACCAGAGCCTTAAATTATTTAAACTTGTCAAAGACTTCAGATTTCTTCTTAAGGAAATATATCCATGTATTCCTTGAAAAATCATCTATAAATGATACATAGTACACAGACTTACCAAGTGATGGAACCTTCACAGGTCCAAACACATCACTGTGCACAAGCTCTAATATATGTTTCGACCTCTTACCAACAGAGGGGAAACTCACCCAATTATGTGTCCTATATACACAATTTTCACATAAATCAAAATCGAGAGAGCTATTACTCATACCTTCTACCATACCTTTACCATGAAGTATTCGAATACACTTCTCTCCAATATGTCCAAGCCTTTGATGCCACAACATGGTCTTCTCTCCAGAGACCACTATGGTCTTCTCTCCAGAGACCACTAGATTTTCTGCTCCACTTTTAGGAACCACAGAGCTGTTGCACCCATCAATAACAGTGCTACCTTGCAGCTTGTACAGAGTTCCAATCCGAACTCCCCGCATCAATAGCAGTGCTCCCCGAACCATCTTGCAAGTATCCTTGTCGAACATTGTTTTTACACCTGGATCATCCAGCTTGCTTACAGAAATCAGATTTCTGGCTAATGCAGGAATATGTAGAACACCCAAAAGTGTTCTAAAGCTTCCACCTTGCAACTTCAACTTTACTTTTCCGTGACCAACGATTCTAGCCTTACTATCATCCCCTAAGAAGACATCATCACCATCGTATTTCTCATACTCACAAAACCACTTTCTATGGGGAGTGAAGTGAAAGGATGCACCTGAGTCAATCAACCATGCCTCATGATCTACATGTGTACTTGAAGAAGCCAAGTACACATCCCCACCTTCATCTAAGGTGTTTTTCGCCTTTGCAGAAGGAGCATCATCAGATCCCTTTCCTTTATCAAGAGCTTTAGATTTACATTCCCTTTTGTACTGCCCTTCCTTTTCGCAATTCCAGCACACCACCTTTATAGGTTTTCCTGGAGATTTAGATCTCCCTCTAGATTTAGATCTCCCACTCGATGACTTATTTTTGTTTTTGTTATGGGATCGTCCTTGTACAGACAAGGCATCACCATTCTGCAACTCCATATTTTTTTGTCTCATCTCCTCCGTTAGTAAGGATGAAACTATTTCATCAAACTACAAGGCAGTTGTTGGGTTGTGTTATATTCTTTCCACAACTAACCCACGTAGTGAACTAGGGGGTTAGAGGGGGGGGTGGAGCCCCGGGAATTATTTTTTTGGACCCTATATTAGGTTGGGCGAACCTAGCTATGGTTTTCGGTCCATGGTTTTGGACGCGATGGTTTTCGGTCCATGGTATTGGATGCTTTGGCATGTATAAATATGTATTCTAACATTGAAAGGAAAATAATGAAAAATCAAGCTGGTAGTCCCGGTTTTGGGATCCAGGGGAAAATCTCTGTGCATATGTGTTATGCTCTTGCATTGTTTATTTTCTTTGTTTTAGAATTCATATGCAGGTAATTTCTATACAGGGTTAAAACCTACAGCAATTGTATTGCTACCTATTGCAATAACCAAACTATTCCACAAATTTGGTAGAGAACACAACAAACTAATGCACTTATCTTCATCTGAAATTTTAATATCAACAGACGATAACTGACTTACCACATTATTAAACACATTCAGATGCTCTGTCACCGAGTCTCCATCTTTCTTTTTCACAAAGAATAAACTCGTAACTATTCTATTAAAAGATCAGTTACATGTTACAAAAACTGGTAGTATCAACTATTGTTCAGTCCATAAAAACTATTACAAGCTGCCACAAGTCAGAACTACAGGCGATCACAGTCCCATAAAACCATGAAAAACATCAGTGATGAAACTAGTGTCCACATAGTAAGTTCGGTGCATAACTTACTAACTCCTGTAAAACCAAAATAAATATGAAGTACATATACATGCCGAATATAAATAATGGGAGGTAGAACAAAATCTCCTAGAAGACAACTGTAATACTAAAACTCAGGATCAGCAGGAACCTCCTCGATAAAAGGCCAATGATAATATCTGTAGATCTGTCCTTCAGTGTGTTCTGTGATGTGCCAGGTACCCCAGGTCAGCTCCAAAGCTTCTTTGGACAGTTGATCGGCCACTTTGTTTCGGGACCTGTAAATATGAGTCACTGTGATGGAGTCAAAAAGTGCTCTGAGATGGTGTACCTCGCGCAACAGAGCAGACAGTGTGTGCGAGTGACAATGAGATAGGTTGTTGAACCACTTGGTCACAAGTTGAGAATCGCCAAAGATCTGGATGGAGTCAGAGTGAATGTCCCGAGCAAAGATTAGAAGGAGTCTGAGGCTTTGCAGCTTGGCATAGTTGTTAGTACCTAGTCCTAAACCCATCCTGATGTAGTAGTAGTGTTGGTCGTTCAGATAAAGAGATGTGCCCCCACCACACCCATGGGCGTTGGACGCACCATCAAAGTATGCCCATGCCTTGCTGTGATCAATAGATTCAAGGGTCTCATGAGAGGGCTTGCTGCGAGTACATTCCTCGGGAATGAGCCGAAAAGTGGCAAGAGACACAACACAAATCCAATCACAGTCGATAGGAATATCATTGAAAATCTGTTTGTTTTGTCTGATCCATATTTCCCAAGCCACGATTAGAGGGAGGTTGTGAAGTTTTGGTCTGTGGGAAGAGTGTTGCCACCAATATGTCCAGGCCTCTATTAATGTAGCACCCTGCCAATTAATGCTGCAACCCACTTCTATGATGGCCTGAGACCAAATGTTATGAATGGTGTTGCAGTGCAGGAATAAATGGGGAGTGTCCTCGTAGTCTTCCAGACAGTAACAACATCTTGATGCCCCGTGATACGCCCTTCTGCGTAGAAATTCCATGGTAGGAATACAGTGTCTAAGAATACACCAGAACATAATTCTGTGTTTGTGCGGGGTATTCAATTTCCAGATAGTACTCCACCACCAGTCCTTTATAGGGGGTTCCCTGTGCTTGATGAGTTCAAGGTAACCCAACTTTGGAGCATGACAACCAGTTTTTGAGATAGCCCAAATCAAATTGTCCTCATGGTCTGTGATGTGGATGTTGGATGCCTTCAGAGCCCAGATATATTGTTGCTAGACCCGAGTGCCCTCCTGAGGGAGCCCAAGGTCAACCGCCTGTATCTAGGCTTTATCCCGCCATGAGGAATGTACCCTATCCACAATCTGTGCCAGATAAAAGATGTTTCTGTGGGAAAGGTGCTCAATGATAAGCATCGAAAGTTATGAAATTCCCCACTCCCTGACCAAGAATCAATGCCAATGCGCACCTTAGCTCCCGAACCAATTTGCCAAGAAAGACCATTCTGTAGGATGTGTGCTGCCCTAGTGATAGCCCTTCATATGATAGATGCCCCTGATTTCAGTGTGATGTTGCCACAGATCCACTCAAGGGGATTTTGGGGTGAGATATATTTGGCAACCATGACCTCTTTCCATAGGCTCTGTCCTGTGATTAAGTGCCAGCCCATCTTAGCCACAAGGGCCCGAGAAAATAGGTGAAGATCCTTTAACCCCCAGCCACCCCATTGTTTGGGTAGGTTTATGCGATCCCATGCAATCCAGGCAAACGTGGATGCCTTACCTAGGTTGCGCCATAGGAATTGTCTGCAGATGCATTTTATCCAATTAGTAATACCAATCGGTATCCAGGCCAGGGTCATCCAATAGACTGGAATGGCCTCCAGCACAGACTTTATGAGGATAAGTCTACCTACCCTGGATAACTATCGATTATACCAAACATTTATTTTGCGCTCAATCTTAGCTATGATCCAATTCCATTCCTTGATCTTATAATCGTTTGGTTTGATGTGATACCCCAAATATTTGAGACCGCCATTGATGTCTATGCAGACATAGTCAAAAAGATTCCTAGAGGTGTCTTGTTCCTGTCTTGTGAAACCCGTCATGATGATAGAGGATTTAGTGCTATTCGGTGCCATACCGGTAGCCCTGCAAAACCAATTCAGGAGCAGATTAAATTGAATAGAGTCTTGTCTAGAGCCATTAAGGAAGATAAGTACATCGTCCACAAATAAAAGGTGAGTGAGATATAAATTTCCATTGATCCGGAGCCCCTGTAGTAATCCCCTTTCTTTAGCATTATTGATAAGCACAGAGAGGCCCTCCATGACGAGGACAAATAGTAATGGTGAAAGGGGACAGCCCGGACGGAGACCCCTCCCCACGTGGAAGAAGTCAGATGCAGTACCATTGATCAATATACTGAAGGTAGCGTGACAGATGCATCCCATAATCCAGTTTATAAATGTATGAGGGAAACCTGAGTGGATGAGGATGAGGTGAAGGTAACTCCAGTCAACTTGATCAAATGCTTTAGTGAGATCAATATTGAGAATAGTCGATTTCAGTCGCAGAGTTTTGATTGAGTGAAGGGCCTCCTGGGCTGTACCAATGGCCTCATGAATTTGCCTATGATTCAGAAAAGAAAATTGTTCATTTTCAATATGAGTAGACAGGAAAGGCTTGATGCGGTTTGCAATGATTTTGGATATGACCTTGTAGATATAGTTACACAATGAAATGAGCCTGAACTCATTGAAGCTGGTTGGTTTGTCCAATTTAGGAATGAGTGCAATAAAAGTGGTGTTGAATCCATCATAAATCCTGCCCCGCACCCTGCTATCCTCAATCATAGCCAGAAGGTCTGCTGAAATGAGGTCGAAGAAGTGGATGAAAAACTCAATGGGCCAGCCATTAGGCCCAGGGCTTTTGTCCCGCTTGAACCATTTTAAAACACCCTCAAGTTCGCCCAGGGTGACCGGGGCATTGAGATCATCTTTCTGCTCCTGTTCAACGAAAAGTTTAAAGTTCTGAGTAATGCGCAGGATGTCTGGGAGATTTATAATTGTAGATGCCCTATACAGATTGAAGAAGTGTCTGGTACCCAACTCAGTTAGCTGTGCATGTGTTTTCGCAGTAAAGCCATTTTGATCGGACAATTCCCAAATGGTGTTAGTAGCCTTGCGGCCATTTGCGTGCTGCTAAAAAAATGTAGTGTTTTCGTCACCGACCTGTAACCAAATATCCCGACTTTTAAGCCTCCGATCTTCCTCTTTCTGTCTCAGCAATTTGGCCTTTTCGGTCTCAAGTGCAAAAAGTTGTGCCATGGCATCCTCATTACTATAGCCCAACAGATCACCCCTATTGAGAGAGCCAATTTTTTCCTCAACGCTGTGTAGAGCCTCCCTTTCTAGTTTTTCCTTATTTCGAACCCACTGAATGGTAAGGTTCTTTATGCGAATAAGATTTTCATTGATAGCCCTAACAGGGTCACAGTCCATCGCAGGTCTAAAGTGCTGCCAAGCCCGAGTGACTAGCTGGTTATAATCAGGATCTTGCAACCATCTGGAATTGAATTTGAATGGGGGTTGAGCTCTATTTGGTCCACATTTGAACTCCAGGTAGATGGGCGAGTGATTAGATTTACCTCCCGATCCCACCCATTGACGTGCACAAGACAAAACAGGAAGGAGGCCCTGTTTAATGAGGAACCTGTCAAGTCTGCGCGCCAAAGCAACGCTTCCAGTCCTCCTGTTCCTCCAGGTAGGTTGTATCTTGGTAGTGTGAATGTCAACGAGATGAGAGGCACCGAGATTTGAGTTAAAAAACTCAGCCAATGGATCCGGGGTGGCCTGGGGACCCCAAGATTCAGCAATGCCCAAAGAAAAATTCAGATCACCACCCAAAATGAGATGGGGGACCCTCAGGAGTGAACAGGACAATAGGGAGTACCAGAAACTCTCTCGGTCAGAGCAGGGACCATAAACATTAACCAAGGTAAAATCAATCTCAAAGCAACTAAAAAGAACATTCATCACAAGAACACCTGACCGGCCCCAACAGTTGATCATCTGGGTAGTTTTATTGTTGATGCCAAGAGCACATCCACCAGATCTACCACGAGCATCAAGTGTAATGAAAGTCCAATAAGGGAGAAAGGAAGTTAGAGTAGCAGTCACCTCCAGCCCCACCCCAAGCGTTTCTTGCAGGAATAGAATGTCAAAAGTCTTTTGTGCTAATAGGTCTCTGAGGGCCAATCTCTTATCGGGGTTGGCCAATCCCCTGCAAATGAAGGAGAGACAAATCATGATGAACCAGTCATCAAGGGTCATCTTGCTCTAAGGACCCGCATGAGAGAAGATTGCGTACCAGCTTCCACTTCAAAGTTAGCTCTTTTGATGGCTTTCGCTAAGGCAAAAGGTCTGCCTCGAGACTTGGAGGGAAAATTGCCCTGACCCAGCCCAATAACGAAAACCTCCACAGATAGAGGGTTGGTTAGGGATCTAAGAAAGTAATTGTGCCTCAATGAGTGAGTTTCCGAAGAGGAGACAAAATGGTCAGGGGTGGGCTCTACAAATGAATGATGGATGATAGGGGAGAAGGAAGGAGAGGCCAAAGCGATGGTGCAGCATACCGAGGGGAGGTTTAAGGATTTATGAGACTCACTCGATGATGTTCAAGGTAAGGTGATGGCAGATGACAAATAGTGATCAATAACAAATACATTAAACGACAAAGTAATGGATGAAGATATATCTATAAAAGCAGAAGACAAAGGGCCAGAGATAGGAGTACCCGAAATGATGAGATCATGCTGGGAAGGCATCGACGAGGTCTGTGGCCGGGACCTGGGATGCGTGGTAGTCTAGGTAGGTAGAGCTATTGTCCGTGACCCAACATCACCAGGGAGATTAGGGGCCCTCGCCTGTATACCCGCCTCGTCCGGCAAGTTGCTGGGATCCGGATCAGTTTGTGTGCCGATGGAGCAGGCTTTCTTTGCAACCAGCCTGCCAGCCCCCTTCCTTGGACATTCTTTATACAAATGACCCACCTCATGACATTTCCTGCAACGAAAGGGCACGCCCTCATAGTCTAGAGGTTGTTGTCACCTCATCCCATCAAAATTCATAATAAAATTCTCATATAGACCATCCCTGGTGTCGAGAAAAATCAGGATACGGGCCACTGCTCTGCTACCAGTGGATAGGTAGGAACGATCATGATCCAGGTAAAGACCGAAGTGGCCTCCTATGTTCCAAAGAGCGGCGTCGTTCCAAAATTGCAGTGATAGTCCAGGCAACCACATCCAGATGGGACCGACACCGACATTCTCTTTTTTGGGGTCGAAAAGGGGCACCCATCGCTTGAGATAGACAGGGTGCAGTTCGAGGTGCCAGAACTGCTTGAGAGCCCAATCAGAATGTTCAGGGCGGGCAAAGGTGAGAGAGAACCAACCTTTGGTCATGACCCAAACCACCGGGAGAGAGTTAAGGGACTCGCTCCATATCTCCCTTGTCCACCTCTGAAGTCACGTTGCAGAGTATTTTCAGCCATGGATCTTCCCAACCAGGGTCTTGGCAGCAATGTTGCTCCAGTCTTCCATGCTACACTCACTTCCAAAATTTGTGCGGTAATCTAACTTATTTTTCGTGACCTTGTGCGACTTCCTGACCTTGCTAACTCCCAATTCCAGCTCAACTATGGCTTCAAATTCGGACGAGGTACTAATCTTCTCCCAGCTGGTTAAGTGCTCTGGAATGTTGGTGAAGACCCCAGAGGCATCCAAAGGTACAGAGGGTTCCGAATAGTTATGAGCTGCACCATCATTATCAGAAGGGTTGTGTGAGTTAACGCCAAGTGGGTGAATGCTTTCAATATGCCGATGAGACAAATGGCGGGATATGTCTCTGATTTCGTTAAAGACTGCCTCCGAGAATAGTGCAAAATTTCCGATAGCCGCACTTGCCACGGTGTCCTGTTCTGCCGGTGTGAATGCCCAAAGCCCTGTATCCGCTTCCAAGGGCGAGCCAAAAGCTAAGTGCGATAGGTCCCCCATGGGCGAGATGCTCCCATCCACGGTGGAATGTGTGGGCTGAGTCGGCAAAGCCACCCCCAGTAATGGGTCCAAGTCAGATTCCAGCCCCCAAATGTCGACCCCTTCTATAGGATCCTCCGAATAGTCGACCTCGTCCTCGTAGTTACTCATTGTTGAAAGGTCAGCCCATCCAAAACCGTGTAGCAACTGTTGGAGGAGGCAACAACCTTGAGAGAACAGAGGTGAAATGATTAATACTAATCCAGCTGACAAGCAGAGGCCTCAGAGCCAGTGATCAGTGCAGATTCCAAATAAAAGTCGGCCCCCGATGATGGGTCCAGAGGGGAAGCAGTCAAGGTTCCCTGATCAGTTGCGGCCCCACCAAGTGCATAGGGATGCCAGACCAAAGAAAGAAGCCACCAGTCTGCGGCCAAAACATGATGTAACCCCAGACAACAACAGCAGCCAATCTCGAGCAAGTAGAAACAAGTGGAAGCTCGCAAGGTGTTAAGTCATCCACCAAAATGGGTCAGTGGAGTCCCAGGACTCCCGAGGCAAGCAGTAAATCAATAAGAAACCAATAAACTGAAGAGGGTATTACCCGGAGAGTCGCAAAAACCTATGGGTCGACGAGGTCCAATCATCGCCGAGCTGATGTTCCAAAACACAATGAAATAGGCGATGTCGTTATGTCAAAGCTCCAAAGGTTCCGCCAAGGGTTTCAGCCGCCTCCATGATCGCAGTCCAGCTAGGGTTTTCCATCAGAGCTCATGCCTCATCTTCACAGGCTTGCAATCGAGTCTCCATCTTTCATCCTCAGGTTGTACAACTTTTTCCGTAGGAACAATTTATTCACCAGAGACTTAGAATGTTACAAAGTCCCTAACTTGTCCCACAAAGCCTTTGTCGTAGCTTCCCCTGATACATTCAGCAATACTAAATCTGAGACACAATCGTATTGTGCTCTTTACCTTCCGATCCAGCTTCTTCCATTCTTCATCAGACACTCTCGTTGGTTAGTACCTGGATCTACCATGATCCACTAATCTTTATCCACCAACAGATCCTCCATCTTGAGTTTCCACAACTCAAAACTCTGACCATTGAACTTCTCAATCTCTATCTTTCCGCTGCTCGCCATCTTCTTTCACCACCAGAATCGATCTCGCAGATCTCCCACTGAACAGGGTCTACCACAGGCCCGAGCGAAACCCCACAGCAACAAATGCGTCCCCTTGAAGCCAAAACAGCTCTGATACCAAATGTAGGTTTTAACCCCGTACAGAAATTACCTGCATACGAATTCTAAATCACAGGAAAAACAAAAATGCAAGAGCATAACACATAAAACACATATACACAAAGATTTCCCACTGGACCTCAAAACCGAGACTACCAGCTTGATTTTTCATTATATTCCTTTCAATGTTACAATACATATTTATACATGCCGAAGCATCCAATACCATGGACCGAAAACCATCGCGTCCAAAACGATGGACCGAAAACCATAGGTAGGTTCGCCCAACCTAATATAGGGTCCAATTTTTTTTTTTCTCGGGGCGCTGCCCCAAACCCCGTAGAGGGGGGCTACCCACTCCCCTCAAACCCCCCAGACAGGGGGGGCTGCGCCCCTCCTGTGACCCCCCTGCTGCACAATCGGTGCAACGAAGGGGGGGCTCCGCGCCCCCTCTAACCCCCCGGTTCACTACGTAGGTTAGTCGTGGAAAGAATATAACACAACCCAACACAAGACACCATGGATATGGTAGTGAAAGTCCTCGTCAACAGGGTCAAGGATAGGAACTACACCACAGCAAGACTCAAACAATGGGTTTTGGAGATTTGGGGCCATCACCTGGAAGATATGCCTATCGTGCAAACCTTTGTTCATGGCTAGTTCGCCCTACATTTCGCACAAGTTGAACACACTAACTAGGTTCTATCCTCCTTCTGGCACATCAAACAAGCCCCAATCATGCTAAGGAGATGGAGTCCAATGTTCAATCTGGACCGAGAACAACTTGGGGTGGGGCCAATATGGGTTCGGCTCCCTAGTCTACCTCTCCACTTCTGTACTGAGGACATTTTAAGGAGAATTGGAATTCTCTAGGGATTTCCTATATTTTGACACATCTTATCTCTCTACAGAGGTCATGGCCTATGCTAGACTGTTGGTTCACCTGGATACCAGAGGTGTCTTATAAGAAAAAGTCACACTCCACTGGAGGAATTACAACCGGATCCAGATACTAGACTATGAGGAGGTCCCTTTCTGCTGCAGACGATGCCATAAGGTTGGACACCTCTACAAGGATTTCCCCCTCCTTGCTAAATCAAAAATGGGTGGCAAAGGGAAGCCTCATCTGCAAGGGCAATATAGACACATGAGGAACATTCGGATGGGGTCAACATGATGGACACTGGTGTAGACAGATCTAGGCTTGCCTCGTCGACTCTGAAGAAGCACGGGAATGCACCCCTTAAGCCACCTTCACCTCCACTAACCAGGTCTAAGGCAGCTGCTGGAGTCGCGCTATCTTCGGGTATGTCCAATCCTAACCCCTGCTCTACATCCATTATTTTTTCATATGCACACAAGGAAATCTCTAAAAAACTTGCGCTGAATTCAGACAATCCGCATCTCTGTTTAAGCCATGGGATGAATTCAGATAATCGCCATCTCTGTTTAAGCCCCCCCATTCCTAATTTTCCTGTTCCCTCACCTTTAGTGCCCCCGACCATCTTGGAACCACCAAAGGCATCAACTCTTTGATCTGACCCCGATCCCCACCCATATCATGTTCGATCCCATTCTCACACACCAATGTTGGATGCTATTGGCATTGGTCTTACAACTTCCTCCTCCTATCAGAAGCTCCCCCGAGGTAGACCTTCCTCCCCGTCAAAAGCTAAACAGAAGGCAGGAGTGGAGGTGGCCTTTGGGAAACAACTTTCACTTGACAGGGTCCTTAGAGCATAGAGCCCTCCTCAGCAGTCTCCCCCATGAAGGTTCTCTCCTTCAACTATAGAGGGATTACTAGTCCCGACAAAAAACTAGTGCTGAGGAGGCTTCTCTAGAAGGAGCCAAGTGATATAGTCTTTCTTTATGAAATCTTGGGTGTAGCTGCTATCATTTCCCCTCTATTGGATTCTATGCTCCCTGGATGGAATTTCCAAGCCATTGATGTAAATGGACGTTCGGGGGGTATTTCCCTGGGGTGCAACCCCCGCACAATTAACCTATTGGATTCCGGGGGGGTATTGGATTCATAGGGGCAGACTTATATTTGATTGAGCTGGAAGTCGAGATTATAATGATCAATATATACAGGCCCTGCCATCAAATAGAGAACTTCTGGGAAAGAATCTTGGTAGAAAATATTTTTCAGTCTGATAATATCATTCTAGGCAGAGACCTAAATTTCTCCCTAGGCTACTCAGAATCATGGGGTCACCATGCTCAAGTCGACCCCTTAGTAGGTTTCTTTGAGCAGCTCCTTGACCATCACAAGCTCATTGACATCCCATTTGCCAAACTAGTCCCTACATGGAGGAACAAAAGAAGCGGGGAGGCCAGCCTTGCTAGGAGATTAGACAGATTCCTCATCAAGGAACAATTTCTGAAGCAGGGATACACTTATCGCCAATGGGTGGGATCTGGTGGACACTTAGACCATCTACCAATTCACCTTGAAATTCATGGCAATATTAGCAAACCCAGAGCTCCTTTCAAATTCAACTCCATATGTTTGAAATACATCTCCTACATCCGCCTAGTCATAGAGTTTGGAAGGCTCACCCACCGGCAAGAGGAGGGAACATCTCTGAAGGATTTGTGGCCAATCTGGAGGAATTGAAGAAGCTATCCAAGATTTCGGCACACAACAAGAGATGTGCCGAAGAGCATCGGTTAAATGAGATTGAACTGGAGATAGCCAACCTAGAGGATAATAGTGGAGGCACCTTCCCTTCTAATGAGATTAGGGAGAAGCTCATTGAATTAACAACCATAAGAGGAAAATTCTCAAGGATAAGGAGGAAACTGGAGACTGAGGAGCAGAGTGATATGGCTAAGGGAAGAGGATGATAATTCCAATTTTTTCCACAAATTCGCTAATGGAAGGAGGGTCATTAATACCATTTGGAAACTCACAAATGAACAAGGTGCAGAGGTGGACACCTTTCCTCACCTGGCATCCTTGGCTACCTCTCACTTCAAGAAGGTCTATCAAGCCCCCGTAATGCTACCATAGCTGAGGTCATTAGATTAGCGCAGTTGATACCTCGGTTCATTGATAATGAGGAAGTTGAGTTGCTTAGCAGAGAGGTCACTTTAGGGGAGCTCGAGCCCACACTGAAATGGTTTAAAAAGCACAAGAGCCCTGGTCCAAATGGATGGATTGTATAGTTCTACCTGGCCCTTTTTTACATTCTTGGAAATTACTTGCTCAAGGTCATCAAGCATTGCAGGAAGACTAGGCGTATGCATGGGGCTATTAACTCCACATTCATTGCTCTCATCCCCAAATATGATAATCAAACATCCTTCAATGACTTCCAACCTATCTGCCTCTGCAATTTCCTATACAAAATCATATCCAAAAATATTGCAAATCACCTTTGTCCCATTCTATCCAACCACATATCATCAGAGAAATTTTCCTTTTTATAGGATTGACAGATTCATGCAGCCATAGGCACTACCTAGGAAGTATTGCACACCATCCAAACCAAGAAGATAAAAGGAATGATCTTCAAAGCTTATCTCTCGAAAGCTTTTGATGGGGTAAGATAGCTATACCTTAGAATGCTTCTTACTCATTTAGGATTTCCTATGGGAGTCATTAAATGGATCATGTGTTGCATCACCAATATATCCTTCAGTGTATTGATTAATGGGGATAGATCACCCTTCTTCAGTTCTGAGCGTGGTCTTAGACAGGGGTGTCCACTGCCTCCTCTAATCTTTCTCCTCATCATGTAAGGGCTAAGCAGACTGATCAAGGACATGCACAATAGAGGCAGAATCTTGGGAATCAAAATTGTGGAGGGTTGGACTATAACACACCTCCTTTTTGTGGACAATGTACTAATGTTCCTGAATGAAGGAATCAACGACCTCACTACCATACAAAACACCATCAATCTATTCAAAATCGCCACTAGCATGACCATAAACAACACTAAGTCCACAATAACAGTGTCAGAATGCTCCCCCCACGAGATACATTTTGCGATTCAAAGGTTCCCTTTCACTCTGGCCCAGATAGATGGAGGCCTCAGGTATTTGGGCTACAAACTGAAACTGCTTGGATATAAAATTGCAGATTGGATATGGTTGATCTCCAAGCTAGAGAAAAGACTCAACATATGGTACCATAAACATCTCTCCAGGACTGAAAGATTGGTGCTCATCAAAGCAGTATTAGAGGCCACCCCCGTACATTAGATGTCCCTCGCTGAGATCCAAAAAGGTCTCAACCATATACAAAACCTTTGTTGTCAATTCTTGTGGAAAGGTAATCAAACAGGAAGGATATATGCATGGGCAAGATGGGATATTATGTCCATCCCTAAGAAATTCAGGGCTAGGGAATTAAAAAATTGGAGGATTTTTCCTCAGCACTGGTAGCCAAGATAGGGTGGACATTAATTACCTCCAATAGTCTCTGGACCACGATCACAGTCACTAAATACATTGCTCCATTAAGGCTGCTGGATTGGCTTAGAATCATAAATTGGAACAAGTCGGGGATCTCAAATATATGGAAAACGGTTCTGAGCTCAATGCCTCTTATACAGGATGGCCTTACTTGGAGAATGTCTGATGGAACATCCATCTAAATTGGATGAGACCCTTGGATAGGATGTGGGAATGCACACAACTCCCTCAGGACATACTCCATAACCTTAACGAGAAAGGTATCACCCACATAATGCACATTGCGGATCTGGAGAGATCGACCTTTCTCCACCAAGATTGGAAGATTGCCCACAACTTGCTCCTTCCTGATCAGTGGCACCAAGCTTGGAGTACCTACACTTTAGCTCTCTTGGAATCCCACATTCGGATAAGTGAAGGGGAAGATGATCACTTGGGCCCTCACCAAAAATGGTTGGAACTCACCAAAAGAAGGGTATCTACAACTAGCCAAGATACACAAGCCACAGCACATTGACATATGGTGGAAGGATATATGGAATCTTAAAGCTCCTCCTTGAACCAGATTATTTATATGGTCTATACTAGAAAATAAGGTGTCGACAAGTAGCAATTTATCAATAAGAGGGCTATATGGACCTTATTGGTACAACCTATGTAAGAACAACACTAAATCTTTGGATCACCTCTTCCTCTCCTTTCCTGTTACAATTGATCTTTGGAACCCCATTCTTTCACACACTCTCACACCTACCAGGTGGAGGGGTCAGACTACCAAGGAAGCATGGGAAAATTAGTGGTCATCTGTAATACCGCTGAAAGCTAGGAACCTCCCCCTCCTCATTAGTTGGGATATCTGGATAGCAAGGAATCGCTTTGTTTTCTGAGACACCGCCCCTCAATGGCCATCCATCACAGCTAGAATTATAGCCAATTATAGTTCACTTCCTGAGGACTTGGCTGCCTCTCCACCCATGAACATCATTCCTGAGACCATTGATCACTCACAACCCTGGGCTTACCTTGATGGATTTGCACAAGAAACAAGATGTGGAGGGGGGGATTTTCTATACAGTTCAAACATACATCATTATTATATTCAAATGGGACTTGGAATGGTACAAACAATTTTACTGAACTCACCATGGCCAAATACCTCATTAAATTTTCAATAGAAAACGATTGTCATAAACTACAAATATTTGGTGACTCAAATATTGTATGTGACTGGATTAACAAAACCTCAACATGTCATGCATTCACATTGAGACATATATTGGATGAAGTGCATAGATGCGTCACATACTTTGACAATTTTGTTTGTCACCACATTTACAGGGAACATAACTCCATCGCTGACCAACCTTCCAAAGAGGCAGCAATCAAGCCATGCAACATCTGGATGATCCAGGAGCATCAGGGAGGAGAATAGTACTAGTAATACCACCACCCATATATGGACCAGGAAGATCATACTCAACAGGAGCCTGACAACATCTGATTTTCCACTGTTTTTATTTCTATTTATTTTTACTCTGTTTATATATATTTTCAGTGTATGACCACAGGACTACTCTCTACATAGAGTAAAATTTTGAAGTGTTTTATATAGTACTATTAAAAGTCTGTCTCCTTGCGTGGAGAACACATTTTTGGCTCTCAAATTTTGAATGGCACACAACTACTATATTTGCATATGCTTATTGCATCTAAAACATGTAATTTTCTTATTTTAATGAAAATTATGATTTTTCCAAGGGGAAAAAATATATATATTCTTCATCAGAACCTTCCCTTGAAGATTCCCAATGGGAAAATCAAAGGTGGCGATTGAACTTCCAACCATAGGGTTTTGTTAAAAAATCAGAGTAGTTGTTACTGATGGTCCCCTTTGTGAAAGAGATTGTTCTTCCCTTGATGATGGAGTTTTTTCTTCCTTTAGTGATGGAAATTATTCAGGCTACTCAAGTTTTTCAATTGGTTCGAGTTTCTCAGAAGGATCCAATGATCCTGATAAGTCCTTGTTACTCTTTATAATTGCGGGTGGTTTCATACACTGCCAAAGTCCAGAGTATGATGACCAAAAACGTGTTCCTCGAGAGTCAATCCTTGGTCAGTTAAGTTTATATCCCTATAACCTCCTTTCAAAATTTGATCATCTCCTCCTATTGTTATAGAAGGAATAGACCCTAAGACATTTTTCTGAAGATTCCTCAAACTCTATGTATTTTCCTAATACAGATGTATCAAGAGATACTAGCTTATATGGGGCAATCTTAATAGGTTCTTTCATTTTTATCACCATCCCACGAGTAGAGGATTTTTCTTTAGCCTTCGAAATAATTTCATATATATAATTTGTCCTTCCCAAATCTTGATTATTTTTCTTCCTTTGATGTTATTTTCCACTTGCATGGTTATTTTTCTTGGGGACACCATATTTTTCTTCTTCACTACTCATTCAATGCAATACTATGTCTCTAATCCTAGTGAGGCCAAGCCCGCTTCAGTATGTTGAAGCGATGCACAATTTCTTACCTCTCGTCTTACCGCCTGAAAACCTTAGAATCAGAAAGACACATACCACATTTCCAATCAATGCATGTAAATAATATAGTCACGCATATGCACCTTAATAGCCTCCCTAGTAATGACGCCAAAAATTTCAGGCGAAACAATTGTTCCTTTAAATCAGAGCAACATATCCACTCTTACATAAATTATCAATTAGGTTAGGCTTGAATAAAGGTTATCACACAAATTCTATGTAGGGGAAATGTTAACAAGCAAAATGAATCTCAAACCAAGGTCATTGCACATTTACTATCAACAAACATTCAAGTTGTTACACTCTTCAATGCAATCGTAAAAGAGTCACACGATTGCATAATAAACCACATTGTTACACAACCATTCTCACTCAGAAACAACTCTCTAGCAACCCATCAATCACACAATCAAATTTTGAACACACACATTCAAAGAAATTGCAATCCAATTTGTAACAAAAAAGTAAATTACTTGTTGGTACACTAGTATGATGGGTCGGTCTAGGACTATGTTGTCACAACATCTAAAAAATTTATGCAATCAATAACTAAAAAATAAAATAAACAACAATCACATAATTGAGAATAATTATTGCAACTAATTAATATACTCTAATTAATCGATGATCCCTACTAAGGAGGGCCCTTCCTCCTCAGTAGGAATTGTTGCACCAAACAACACACAGGCTACTCAGAGAAAGATATAATGCCACAAGGTTGATATTTTCATTAGTAAAATATTAGGATTACATAGATTTGGTGCTTTCCCCCTTTCCAATCCTCTCTCTCTGAAATCTTTGCTACCCCCGTGGGAAAAAAATTATCTTCTTTATAATTCTTTAGTACAATAAGAATATCATCATGAGAATCTTTCGATTCTTATGTGATCCTAAAACAAAAACATTTCTTAATAATTCATACAACAGTTTCCATGGTAAGGGTAAATGTGTAACGATTTTCCTTAATTACAGTGATTTTTACAAAGAATCTCAACTAATTGATATGTCTTCTCCATAAATTTCTCCCGGTAGTTGAATTGACCTTGACTTGATGTGCTCCTAAATCTGACCCATATGATTGATTAGAAAAAGAGAACATGCACAAGGAAAATTGTTCGTATATTAGTAACAACTCATAGAGCCTTTGATCCAACTTGATAACGGGAACTGAAGATTCAATCATGTAACAACAACTTAAATAGGCCATTAAACCTAAAACAACCCATATGTTAGTTTTGTAATAAAAATCACTTAAGACAATAGTTTTGATGCCAAATTATAAGCATAATTAGACTAAGAAAGTGACATATGGAAAATAACATAGGTGAATAAAGGTTGTTACAATGGTAAAATGTGATCTTGCTGGTCAAAAAGGAGGAAAATAGATGGAAAAATATGACAATTACATGGCCCAATAGTTGCATCCAAAGCTCAACCTAAAGAAAAAAAAGAAAGACAATAAGAAGAAGAATCTCATGGCCATTAATTTAAGCAACCAAGTTGAAAGCATCTCAAACATGTATGAGAATATCATCTATACATCAGTGCAAAAGGAAGTAAATTTAAGTAGCCTTCAACAACAACAAGAGAAAGAAGTGACCAAACTCTTCCATATAAAAATTCAGGAGAAGAATACCAAGATTGATGCTCTATTTGATGCAAGATCATAGGAAAATATCATTGCAGCAAAGCTGGTAAAGAAATTGGGATTGGAAGTCCGTGATCATCCAATCCCATATCCATTAGGATGGGTAAATAATGATGTAGGGTTAAAGGTAAAAAAATAGTGCAAAATTAGTTTTTCCATTTGTGTTGATTTTATTGATGGAGTAGAATTAGATGTGGTTCCCCTTGATGTATGTGGAGTCATGTTTGGGACTCCCTACATGTACATGCAAGATGCAATATTCATGTGGAGAGCCAACTAGTATTGGCATGTCAAGGATGGAAAATCATTCACCATCAATGTGTATAAATGAAAGTGAAAATTTTCTTTGGTAAGTCAACGAATCCAAGAAATTGATCACTTCCAGCAAAAATTATGTTTTCTTGTTTTTAAGAGGAAATCGATCTATAGAAGAGTTAGTAAGAGGCAAGGTGTCCCTAGAGGGGTATACTAAGAAACATAAACAACAACTGGAAAAGTTGCTATAATAGGCATGCAATGATTTTTTTCCTGAAAGCCTAAAGGGTTACCACCTAAGAGGGAAGTGGAGCATGATATCCAACTATTGTTAGGCTTTACCATTGCCAAATATTGGGTTATACAAGAAGTTTTTCATATAAGTAAGTGAGTTAAAGAAATAATTATAGGAGCTACTGGAACAAGGTAACATTCGACCAAGTACATCACCATGTTGGTCACCCATAATCATTGTGAAAAAGAAGGACGAGACTTCACAAATGTGTTTATTACAAGACATTGAACAAAATTACGCTCAAGAATGGGTACCCCCTAGCTATGATAGATGATTTGTTTTCACAGTTATAGCAAGAAAAATACCTTTTCAACTTGGACTTAAATTTCGGATATCACCAGGTTTGATTCAGAGAAGAAGATACCTAGAAGATCATCTTCAAAACGAGGCAACATCTATATGAGTGGTTATTGATTCCATTTGGCCTATGTAATGCTCCACCTATGTTTATGAGATTAATGGATGATGTACTACTCCCTTTTATAGACTTATTTATTATTGTCTATTTGAATGACATATTGGTATACAATGATGCCTAGGAGGAGTACATCTCACATTTGGCATAGGTGTTGGAGACATTAAAGGAGCGCCATCTACTAATGAATCTCAAGAAGTGTGATTTTTTACAGTAGTATTTGGTGTATGTAGGGTATGTGATAAGTGGAGGAGAGCTAAGGATCTATCCTACCAATATGGAGTCCATCATGAAATCGTTTGTGCCTAATAATGTTTTTGAGGCCAAGATTTTCATTGGGGCAACACAATACTTGAGGAAATTCATAGCCTCATTTTTAGTGATAGTAGCATTGCTCCACGCCATAACAAGTGGAAAGAGTTTCCACTAGGGAAAGGGTCAACATAGGGCTTTCAAGGATCTAATGAAGAAGATAAGTCAAGCACCAGTTCTGGAATTACCAAATTTGCAATAATCCTTTGAAGTGGAGAAACATGTGAGTGGGTATGCTATGGGAGTGGTCTTAATGTAGAGAGGAAGGCTTGTATGCTACCATTATGAAGTATTTCATGGGGAATTTTTTAACTGTCCTTCCTATGACAATAATACCTATGCCAAATAGAAATCTATGAATAAGTGGAAGCACTATCTAGTGGGAAAGGAGACAATAATACACTCAAATCACCAACAAATACAGTACCTACAGGCCCAAAGTAAGCAACAATATTTTAGGAGTTACAAGTGGATGATGTTTCTACAACAACTTAATTTAGTAAGTTACAAGAAGGGAAACACGAAAAGTTTACCAACATGATTTCAAGGCCACCGACATCAAAGATCACAACTTAGGGAACTTTGATGCACATGGAGCCATTCACCTATGATGCATACAAAAAGGCATATTCAGAGGATGAGGACTTCAGGGAGGTGTTTCATCAGTTGTAGAGTTAGATTCATGTGCACAATGGAAATAGCACCATTGACTACCATCTCCAAGATGAGTTTCTCTACAAATTGGATAAGTTACTAAAGGTGAGCGATTTTAGTTGATTATATAGGATCACACCTCTAAGGTTACAAGGAAATTTGGTGTAGGGAAGACAGTGGAAAACTTGTAGAGGTGTGTCTATTGACCCAATATGTAAGACAAGGTAGCTAGGTTCATAGGAGGATGTATGCTTTGTTGTAACAACAAGCCTATCAATAAGAAACATGGTCTATGTCATCCCTTACCTATACCTGCTCATCTTTGGGAAAGCATTTCCATGGACTATGAGGGAGACTTACTAACAACTAGTAAGGGGCATGAATACATGTTCATGGTAGTTGATAGGTTTAGCAAGATGTGTGTTTTGATTCCCTCCAAAAAGATCATCAGTGGGAAAGAAGCAACAAAATTTTTCTTTGGACAGGTCTTTGTGCATTTTGGAATACCATGTAGCATCGTTTTAGAGAAGGAAACATGATTTCTCATTGCATTAATGACTAAATTGTGTGAGAAGATGGACACAAAATTGAAGAGATATACATCATTCCATTCGTAATAGATGGGCGTATGGAATTAGTCAACAAGACTTAGGAAAAAAATATAGTATATATACAACATTATTACAACAAATATTTCCATACTTCTACATGAAAGTCCCCATTTAAAACTTGTTTTGGATATTTGTTGCCTTCACCTTTAGACATTGCATATGGGCAACAAGGAGGAGTGAGGGAAAATATTGCAAGATATGCCTTGAGGGGTGGAAAATTTATAGAGAAGGTCAAGCATATCCATATGTAAGTACAAGAACACTGTAGAAGTCATGGGAGAAATATAAGGGTAGGCATGATCATCATAGAATAGAGAAATCATTCAAGGTGAGAGACAAAGTATGGTGATAGTTGAACAAGGAGACGCTACAAAGGCCTGTAAAGAAAATAAATTTTATGTGGTATGTTCCTTCAAGATACTAGAAAAGGTGCGTGATAATGCCTATCAACCTACTTTACCACCATATATGTGCATTTACTTAGTTGTGAAGGTAGAGAATTTGAAACTCTATGAGCCCTCCATGCTAGATTAGGAAGCGGAATCGATCCTACCTTCTCTCAAGGATTTGGCACTAGATGGTCAGATAGAGTTGAAAAATGATACAATTTTGTAGAAGAGGTATAGTAGTACAAGATAGGGGAAACATGACCTTTGGTAGATTGGGTTGAAAAGACAAATTTCGATCATAGCTAAATGGTACACTAGAGAGAAGGTGGAAGAAAAATTTTCTCACCTCATTTAGTAGAATCTTTTGGGGACCAAAAGTCTTCGAAAATGGGATGGTGTGATCCGAATAAGTTCATTATATTTTTTCCCATCCATCTCGATGCTTTCAAAGTGGAAAAATTGCAGGAATAAGCTCTTAGGACCATTTTTACCAGTGAGACCTAGTTTGCCAAATTGGGGTTTGAAACCTTGCGAGAGCGTTTTGAGGCATCAAACGATGTTTTTGGGGGTCAAAATTTTCCTCTTTAACATTTCATATCTTAATTGTTTGTAGAATCCTGTGGTGTGTTTTTTGAGATTCTAGGCTCGGATATTCCACAGTCTTGATTTTTATGTTGTCTACGTTTCGAGTCTAGAACAAGACTCATCCTCGGGACTGAATCTACAAAGAATAAAACAAGACATTATAAATATGATATGGAGTGTTGTCAAAGTAGGGAGCTGACCAGCTTAAAATAAATAATTACTTATTTTATTTTATTAAAATAGAATTTTTATTATTTTTTTTATATCATATAATTAATAAATTTTATTTATAAGTTTTTTATATTCTAATTAATTACTTATTTTTTTTTATTAAACAGAATTTTATTATTATATTTATTTTATGTCATATAATTAATAAATTTTATTTATAAGTTTTTTATATTCTATTTAATTTTTTAATTTAATACTTTAATTTTTGCTAATATTTATTTTAATCTAAGTTATGTTATACTCATTTAGTATCACCCTTATTCAAATTAATACAAAATTTTATTATTTTTTTTTCTTTTAATGCATTGTAATAAATTTATCCATGTATGTAACAAATTTATTTATAATCTTCTTACATGAATCTCACTTTAATTCTTTTTTATAGAATATAATTCTTTTTATTATTATTGTTTTAAGAGTAATATTAATAATACTTTACTCATCATTTTAATAATTTGAAAATTAATATATGATTTCAATGTATAGTAATAATTTATTTTTTTAATTTCATTTAATTTAATTTTAATGAAATTATAAGTTTTTTCTTATTTATTATTTATTTGTTGAAGAGTAGTATTAATATTATTATTTTGCTAATAATTTGATTTTTGATATTTTATGCTTATTTATTGGCTTATTGATATTATGTTTTAATCTGAATCTTAACTATATCTAAAATCAATCATGTTCTGAGATTGTATAAGAATATTGCCTAGAATTATTATTAATAGGGTTGAGAGAGGAAGAGTTGGGTGAATAAATGATAGGTCAGAGAAGGGAGGGTTCAAAAGGGTTCGGACTAATAAAATTCTCAGGGATGGAGCATGAGAGGGTGAAGGGGAAATTTCAAGAGAAGAGGGGTGTGATAAATAAGAGAATTGGGAGGAGCACGGGGGAAGGTGTGGAATGATAGCAAGGGTGTTTTTTATTCATTGTGGGGGAGAAGGGAAATCCAAATTCTACACACTTCTAGGCCTCCATTCCTATTGAGGTTGTGTGAGTGCTTAATGATTTTGAGTGCCACCCTCACATTGCGTTTGAAATGATGATTCACATTAGAAATGACCTTTGTGTCTTCCAGGAAAATATGGCATTTTGTCTTGCCTAAATTCTCAGCTAAAGCTGAAGAATGAGTTCTTTCATTCCAGATATTATAAACCACTTTCTGTTGGAGGTGTTTCAGGTTGTCCTTGACAGATTCCATTCTTTGCTTCATGGTTTTCATGGGCTTGAATGAATTTTTAATCTCTTTCTTCATGAGAAATTTAGCCAACATGTCAGTGACTCCACGAATATATGGAAAGTAGGCATTAGCAATTGGGGGTTTTTCGGGTTTATCTTTCTTGCTTTCAGATAGGGCTTTTTGGATGGCTTTGATGATGTCTTTATTATTGTATCCTAAGCTTGTAAATACTTTTATTAATTAATTAATCTCCTATTTCATGTGGATCTCATCTGATATTCTACAAGCTCTAGTAAATAGGGTTTGTAGACCACCCATCTTTTGAGTTGGGTGGTGGTGTGAATCTACATGCAAGTAATTATTTGTATGTGCCTTCTTTCTAAACACTTTGAGCCCAAGGGATCCATCATTGTTTCTTATGAGGAGTATATCCAGGAATGGGATGCAATTGTTCTCCTCAACCTCCGTTGTAAACTTGATGTCATCTGATATGATATTGAGATGGTTTAGAAAGTTTTTAAGTTCTTCATCCCCATGAGGCCAATAACCACTAGTGTCATCCAAGAACCTGATCCAAAACTTAGGTTTTAATGGGTAGGTGTAAAAGCTTTATTTTCAAATTTTTCTAGGAAGCGATTGGATACAATAGGTGAAAGAGGTGATCCCATAGCCACTCCTGATGTTTACTGAAATATTTCCCCTTGAAAGGTGAAGAAAGTAGGACGGAGACAGATTTCAGCTAGCTTTGTAGTTTGGGGGTATACCGCTTCTTTTACAACTTGGACTACTTCATTTAAGGGGATCTTGGTGAAGAGTTGCACCACATCAAAACTAACAATTTTATCACCCAGATCCAGTTTTTCTTGTTTAATGAACTAGCTAGAGTCTTTGATGTAAGAGTTGGTTTTACAAACTAGAGGGGATAGGGTGCTCGCGGCATACTTTGCTAATTCATATGTGGGTGCTCCAATAGTATTGACTATAGGTCTGAGGGGTTTCGCCCTCTTACCACCAAAGGGGAAACTCACCTGATTCTACTTCCCATATACACAATTTTCACAAAAATCAAAATCCAGAGAGCTATTACTCATACCTTCTACCATACCTTTACCATGAAGTATTCCAAGCCTTTGATGCCACAACATGGTCTTATATCCGAGACCACTAGATTTTCTACTCCACTTTCAAGAACCAAAGAACTGTTGCACCCATCAATAATAGTGCTACCTTGCAACTTGTACAGAGTTCCAATCTGAACTCCCCGCATCAATACCAGTGCTCCCTGAACCATTTTGGAGGTATCCTTCTCGAACACTGTTTTTACATATGCATCATCCAGCATGCTTATAGAAATTAGATTTTTGGCCAATGCAGGAATATGAAGAACACCTGGAAGTGTTCTAACCCTTCCACCTTACAACTTCAACTTTAATTTTCCGCGACCAATGATTCTAGCCTTCCTATCATCTGTAGAAATTTTGAATAATAAACACATATTCAATGGAGATTATCCTGATCATGTACTATTGCGGAATAGATACACAATACATAAGCTCCTCTACGTTGATCATCAATATAGCAGCATCAATAACAATAAAACATCAAGAGCATGCACACATTAACACAGTATGTAACCCGGGGAAAGCTTACAGCTGAAAAGCCCACACTATCTATATATTAATGATTGAGAACATGTAATATTACAATAGTCAATACTTCTCACAAGTATCCAGCACTATCTCCACCTGTTACACACAATACAGCTCAGATCTGATCTCCACTGCTCAATACCTGCTCAAGAATGGATGAGAATGGCTCAACCAAACTCATTTTTACCTTGTGATAATCACCCACACTGGGAATCACATGAGCAGAGGCTATAATCACTTGGTATTGGCCAATTCTCATTGGCATAACTCAATCCCATTGATTGTGCAAATCCTCATGCACAACTATATTCACAACTGATAGCAATATGATCCTCTAACACATGTCCCTGCTGAACTGAACATGCACTGACATGCAACTGAGTTAACTGATGTATTCTTTAGTTGCATTATGAGTTAATAATTAGTTTAACCACTCATCATTAGTCTATTTGCAGTTAGACTACTTACAACTAGTTTAACCAAGTCAAACTGAACACAACTCCATCAACTCCACAATCAAGTCCACCAAACTCAACTGACCCACAAAGAAAACGTATTTCCTTCTAGCAGTTGCATGTTCCACATATGTAGCTCAAACTGAAGTGCTCCAAGAGAATAAGATAAAATTTATAGTCTAAATATTATTATAAGCTAATAATATTTGACTGCTCTATAATTAGACTTGACAGTGTCACCGCTGTTGTCTAAAAATAGAAGTCCATCTATTTTTTCCAACTTGACCAGTCATCCATAACAGCATCCTGCAACTCATAGACATGATCCATATGTCTAAAAATAGACTTTGCGCCATAATTTTCATGCGGGCCCACTTAGTGAAGGCGACTCTTTTCACTAAGCTCCATCATCTTGTTGCAATCTCAACACTCCCTCTCGAAAAGATATGGATTATCAGCAACCCCTATCCTGCCTCGGTGGTATTTGAATTTTCTCCTGGTGAGAGCCTTCGTCAGAATATCAACATCCTGATCTTCCATTGGAATGTATGAAAGTAACATGATTCTCCGCTGCACACAATCTCTGATATAATAGTACCTGATGTCAATGTTTTTAGATATATCATGAAATACATGATTATTCGAGAGTTTAATGCAACTCTGGTTATCACAGTAAATCATAGTAGGATCCAAATGAGAACCGAACAAACCAACCAGAATCTTCCTCATCCATATAGCCTCGCATGCAGCCAAACTTGCTGCCATATACTTGGCCTCTGCTGAACTGAGTGCCACGGATCTCTGCTTCCTGTTGTACCAAGAAACTGCTGTCGATCCAATACTGAAGACCCCTCTTGATGTGCTCTTTCTGTCTGTTGGGCTCCCTGCCAAATCTACATCCGTGAAGCCACATAGCTTCACCTCATCCTCCTGTCTGTACCACAATCCATATCCCGATGTGTCTCTCAAATAACGGAATACATGCTTGCCCGCCTTCCAGAAGAGCTTGTTAGGCTTAACCATAGCTTGTGAAAGCTGATTAACTGCATAGCATATATCGGGTCGTGTATTGACCAAATACATCAGTGACCCTACCAATTGTCGATAAATAGTGGGATCCACTTCTTCTCCCGAAGTGGCATCCTCCTTCCTCCAACCTCCAGGAAGAGGAGTATCAACAGGCTTGCAGCCATGCACGTTGAACTTCTCCAGTATCTCCCGAGCATACTTGCCCTGAGAAACAAATAGTCCACCACTGCGTTGCCATATTTCCAATCCTAGGAAATAGTGAAGGAGGCCCAAGTCCTTCATCTCAAACTCCTTAGAAAGATCATCCTTGCATGAAAGTATCAACAGCTCATCACCCGTTAGAATCAAATCATCTACATACAGTACAATGATAAACAACTTACCCTCCACCACAATCTGGTATAGGTTAGGATCCGCCTCATGTTGGCATTATGATGCATGTGTTGTACTTGATGGAAACCCTCTCATAGAAGATCATCTCACTTACATATAACTAGATGAATCTACAGAAGAGATATCAGATGTGACTGAATGCATGGGATGCAGGACAACTCAAATGCATCAGATGATAGTTCTAAGTGTGACAAGATTGCTTTGCCATCAAGCCCAAAGGGGGAGATTGTTGGCATTATGATACAAGTGTTGTCCTTGATGGCAAGATGACAGATTATAGTGCAACAGATCAGTAGCAAAGAATTGATGATCATACTACAAAGAATGAAGAAAGTTGAGTATATACGCAGGTTCACTATATACCAAGTCCCGTACAAAGGCAAGGTATACGCAGGTTCACTATGTACCAAGTCGCGTATACACGTAGGTTCGCTATATACCAAGTAGGGTATACACGTAGGTTATACTCGCAAGTGATCTATATACAAAAATGCGTATACACGTGGGATTGTTGATCAGAAGTCGCGTATGCGTATGCACACACTTCCATGCACGGAAAAGCGCGTACATGTGGGAAAACTTACTTTTGGTCCATGGTAGTTAGTCCTTGGTATTTGAACCTATGATTTTGGACCGTAGTATCTCGTCAAATGTGTTGATCCCTAGTATTGGGTTCATGGTATTGGTTTTTTATGGTTTTGGACCATGGTATTGTAAAAGGCCTAAGACTATAAAAGGAGAAGAAGATCATTAGGCAAAGGTATTGAGAAAGTCTTGAATATCTGATGAAGGATAAGATCCAGTATGCAGGTTATGGTTGCTTGATCTAAGCTAAGGATCTCACAAGTTGATGGAGAACAAGATCTAAGGATAGATCAGGATCAAAAGGTTTGAAATGAACTATCTCTATATGAATGATTATGTTTATTCTAGATCTGTATACTGACGCATGTAATGATCTGAACTGGGTATAACTTAAGTTTGAAATCGCTGCAAGTCATGATTGAATATTTATAGATCTTTACGCGGGTTGGATTTGGTAGAAGTGCGTATGTACGCGGGTTTGGTTCGTCCAAGTAGCGTATACCATTTAAGCTATGATGTTGATGATACAGTTGGTTCTGAATAGTGTTGCAGAGTTCAGGGTTCTGCTCTATGTTCTGGTGACTGCTTTTGTTGACAGGGTTCAGTGATTCAGTATTGGGTGATTCAGAGATTGATAATGCTAGTGTTGATTGATTGTGTGCTTCAATGATATTGATGGGTCCAGTATGAAAATTGGATGAAATGTGGCCTTTAGATTATAGAGTTGTGCTTCAGTGTATCCAGTCTGAAAATTTGTGAAATGTGGTACCTGGAGGAGAGAAGATTGTAGGTTGGCGCCTACGTACTAGTATCTTAGCTAGTACAAGAGCTAAGGGGGTTGTAGCTCCCTTCCAGGAGAAGCTAGAGAACGAGAGAGAGTTGTAGCTCTCTGCAGGTTGCAGCCTGCGTACTGGTAAAGGACTGCAC
Organism: Pinus taeda; assembly: GCA_000404065.3. Taxonomy (NCBI): domain Eukaryota; kingdom Viridiplantae; phylum Streptophyta; class Pinopsida; order Pinales; family Pinaceae; genus Pinus; species Pinus taeda. Next base: position 104,638 of record APFE030981185.1, read on the forward strand.
CAATACATTGTAAAAGAAGTTTCTTATTAAAGGAAGATAGAAACAAATTACAGCAGGTGGTTTTCACCCACATTGGGTTTCCACCTTATATCATGGTATTCATGTGTGCTTCTTGTGTGTGATGATCTGTTCTGTTATTGCTTCTATTTACTTTTCATATGGTCAATGAAGTTCTGATGCATTATCTAAAGATCAACATGTAATGGATTATCTGACCTATAAATAATCTGGATATACGCTAGCTGCTTTAGACACATTCACGTATACATGTGGATATCCTTAACTGAAGTGGCGTATATGAATATGAGTAAGAAAATGAAAAAGTTTTACTGATATGATAATACTGATTCACCCCCCCCCTCTCAGTATTATTTCCAACACCTTGTTGTTGTTCACGTGTTTTTCTTCCTGGGTTGGGACTATTCCCTCCCATCAAGAGGCTCACTTTACCTCCCCCTTTTGACAATAAGAGAACTCAGACAAAGAATTACATTAAACACTTAGAAAGCACACTGACCTCCATTTTCTTGAAGTTACAAGCATAACACTCTCATGTGCTAAACAATAAGAGCTAAGGAAAATATCTAAGATAATGGCAACCGGTCTGTCGTACAAGATGGGACTCCTACACCAAATGATGTGAGGTCTAGTTGGTACTTCATACCAAGGAGATCCCCTTAATATTGGCAGGTCCAACTGTTATCACTCAGGTTGTTCCCTGCCTCCTAGAGGGAATACGGCTGAGGTAACCACTAACCAATCTTTTAGCTGTAGCTCCTAGCCTACCTGCAACCAGAGAGGGCTCTCTCTTTGAAATTTGACTTTTGTTTTGGAGTGTTTTAGGCTAGTTATGATGAACAGGGTTTGGTTTTAAGTTTTTTGGATGGTAATTTCAGACAGAGCCGTGTTGCAAGTATAAAACAACTTTTTCCATTGGGCCATGGAGTCACTAAAATCATAATCGTTGAAAGTGTTTCTTGGTGCAATGGTAATGCTAGAGAGCAGGATAGGCAACCTGGGAACAATTTTCAAATATGGAATGATGGAATGAAGTCAAGGAATGAAAGGAAATCAAGAATATTTCATTATGCTGGCAGAGGGAAAGTGTATGAATATTATGCAGGAGCAACTAAGGATTCCTAAATAGTATTTAAAATGAAAGAATTAGTGCAGAAAACATAATTAATAGCAGAGATTAAACATAGGGTGCACTCCAACAAATCCTATGCTATTCTTCTTCTCTGTTACCAAGATTATGAAACATATATGAGATTTATGAAATATAGAGAACATAAAGCACAGTTTAGAAAAACTTATTGTTGCATACAATGACACAGGAATTCTGTAACAGGTCCCATAACATCCAATCCACCTTCAGATGATTCAGACACAGTGAACTTCAATAGCACTTTGTATTAATACGGTCTGGTATGTTACAACGCAGTTCAGAAAGAAAATTACCAACCCCTAATACATTCTATGGGGAGGTATATATACAAAAGATGAGATACAAAATATCTAGCTGGTGAGTCTTCATGCAATAAATTTCATTACCACCCCTTCAATGAAGTAGATGAAGGAAATAAATGATGCAGTAATTGTTGGTATGCTAGCTGTCTATTTTGTCAGAGAAATTTGACTTTTGGGATCAACAGAGTTGGCTGAGGTTGCGCCTTTAATTTGCCATTTTATGGGCTTGTTGATAGGTGCTTTGCTGAGTCACTGCTCTAACTTCCATCTGTCTGTTGTATTCATACTTTGCTGAACTGTAGCTAACCAAAAAACTGAAGTTGAAAAAGGAGGAAAAGACCAAAATTACCTGGGCAAAATTTCCAGCATTGCTTGCCACCAATCATCTGGAGGTAGCTGACATCTTCTTATCTTTATGAGTGTTTCATCAACCTCTGTGTATCTATAAAAATTGGGTGGGACCTTAAATAGATGATTTATTTCATGCTCAATATAAAACAGGTCTTCCAATTTGTCATAAAGAGATTTCCCAGAGGGAGGTCCTGCTTCTTCTGAGGAACTTGAAAATGTTGTAATCTGATTTGCAACATAGTTATTGATTCTGGTAGTATATTGTTCACAGGACAATAATTTTCCAGCACTAGTCAATAGGCTGGGCAATCCTCTGCTCTGCAATGCTGTTATTTTTATTTTAAAGTCATTTATTTCGGCCTACATTTCCTGGCACTTTCTTTCCAGAGTCTGCACAAAATTTCTCATGGTCAGCACCTTTTTTGCTGTCACAATGGTATCTGTTCTGCTATTGATGTCTAATGCTTCCAATTCCTCTTTTATATGAGTGTTCAGGAAATGAATCATTTTATTGCCCTGCTTAGGCATAATTCCCAATGCTGCTCTAGCCCTCTAAGTTTCAAATTGAGCTAGGCCTATCAACTCTATTTTCTCATGTATGGCCTGAATTGATCGCCATTGGTCACTGATTGATTGGCCAATTTTGGCCCACAAAATCTTTTTAATTTCACCTAGAGTCTTGTCTAAAGTCAATTCTTTCTCTAAGGCCTTTATTCTGCTGTCCAAGGCTTTTATCTCCCTTTTCTTCTCAGCCACTGTCATCATGGATTTTCCATAGTTTGCCTCTAGCTTGGCCAATGTTTCTTTGGCCTCCTTCACCTCTATCACCTGAATTTCTAGCTCTTTGACTGATTTCATCATTTCTTCCATACTCATGCTAGATTCTGGTGCTGTTGTTGTTGCTGCTGTTGTAGCATCCGTAGTTGATGTAGCTATTGTGGACGCCGAAATGACAGGAGGGATTGATGTTGCTTGTGTGGGAGGATCAATGACAATAGTTAGAGCTGTTTGAGGTGGCTAGGAGGTAGACTCTCCCTGCTTGTCTTGCAGTGCTCTTTCCAACTCATGAGCAAATCCATTGATCATCAACTTCTTTTTCTTGCACAAGCTCTGCAGTTTGAGGGTGGATAGTTGCAGGCAGCTTTGCTTGTTTTCTGAGTGCAACAATATCATCCTCTTTCTTCTTCATAAGGGCCCTGATGCCCTTGGGATCCTTAGGATCATGCCCTAGATCCACAATAATTTCCTCCAATGTTTTTATTCGGTTATCTTTGGCCGAGGAAGACATTCTCTCTAAATCCAATTGAGTGTTTGTATTTTTTAATGATTCTTTCAGTTGATGGGCAGCATTCCCTTGTCTGCTAGAGTGGTATAGACCATTTCTCTTGTTTGCTTATGTAGCTCTATTTGATCCATTGGGTGTATGTCCTTGGAGAGGACTTCCAGGTTTGTCTTTATGTAGTCTACAGTTTTTTTGGGCTGTGGAACTTTAGGCTTAAAATGAGTTAGAATCATATTTTCCTCCTTGATTTCATAAGTAGCCATCAATCTTTGTTGTTTGGAGGGTGTTGCTTTCAGGAATTGATCATACAGTTGTACTCTTAACAATTCATTTTGAGCCTTTATTTGCATGAAAGTTCCTTTAATGCCTGGTGGTGGTTTGCTTTGCTGTCTTGAGGAAGACACCTCTGTACTATGCTACCTGCCTTGCTCCTACTGGAATGAGCTGCTAGCTGTTTGTTGGATTGTTTTTGTCTCCTTCCTCAGGCTCTCTATGATTTCTTCACTAATCTCTTCCTCAACTTGAGGATCAATTCTTTTCCTCTTGGCTTCAGGTTGCTGTGATGACCCACTTGGAAGTGTGGTTTCTTTCCTGTCTCATTTCTTACCTCTTTCCTCATTAAGAGGAGTTTGCAAGGTTGGAATCTATGATGCCTCAGTCTGCTGTGGAGGGGCTTGCCCTTGACTCTGCTCTTTGGAGGTGGTAGGTTTTTCTATAGTTGTTTCTTGATCAACCCCCGTCACTTCTTTTCCTTTCGTTGTACCTGTTGCTGATGTAAATGTCTCTTGGGCAGCCTGTGAAGCTACAGCAGTGGATGTACCCTCTCTGACTTGGTGTGGCAGTTTGAATGTTACCTGCTGAAAAGAATCCAAGTCAAGAGTTTTTTCTAAATCTTTGACATTTTTCTCCATTATTTATTCTTGAGTAAGATCTTCAATTAATGTGCCTGGCACCCACTCATCTTGATTAGCATATTGCTCAAACTGTGGGATTTTGCAATGTTCATATGTTGTCAGTCTATATTTTATTTTTTTGGCATTGATAAAGCCATCGGGGTCATAAGGGACCCACCAGAAACTCCTTTTTAGCTTACGTTTCTGGCCCAATATTTGATCAACATCTAGCCAACCCTCTTTCTTATTCATAATAAAGGGGCCTAGATGGTCTTTGAATTTCAGGCGAGATTTCTTCTTGACACTGTGAAAATGAGTGAGATCTGAATTGATGAGTTGCCTATAATATTCCAAGGCAAACAGTCTCATGGGTACATATCTTGGGAGCTTGTTGGGACAGAGCCCACAGCCATAGATCCTAATGACAATGTGATTTTGGTAGAGATACCAATCACCTATTTTGTAGTTCTTGGACAACTGCAATACCTTCTGCATGTCATATAATAGTCTAGGAGGAGGAGTTCTTTTCAAGAGATTGGAGACTGGGTAAACAAATTGGTCAATGATCTCACAGTAAGAGTAAGGAGAGTTTTGGACCTGATGGAAGACTGATGACCAAAAGATAACAGACCTTCTCTCACCCTTTGAATCCAACTTCTTGATGGGACATTGGAAGCAATCTGACTGATAATACATGAGCAAATGATAGATATATGATGAATATTTGAAGACCCCCTCCCTATCGAGCTTTACTAGTTGGTCATGGATTTTATTTGCAATGAACTTGGCATAGTTGTACTTGACAGAAAGGGGTTGTCCAAGGCTCTATGCAAACAATAGAACCAAAACTGTTTCATCAATGTGCTCACTTGTTTTGAAACCTAGCACAGAGGATATCATATCTACAAGCAGTTTTCCCACGTCATTGAAATTGACATATATGAAAGGAGGTGGCTCTGTAGGCTGGAGGTCTGCTCTCATAAATGTCTTGGTAATTCTGGTAATCTCAGAGTTGGAGAGTTTGGGGCCTTCATCCAGTAGGTATTTCATAGAAAAAGGGATCAAAAGCTGAGTTTGCTTGAAATTTAGCATTTGGTTAATGGAATCAGGAGTGATATGGAAGATTATTCTCCCATATGGAGACTTGACAGCTCTTTGAGTTGGGTCATAGTTTTCAGCACAGAGGTGAATTATCTCAGGGAAAATATTTACAGAAGGCAAGAAGTAGATAGGAAAATTTGATTCCCAATGCCATACATGTCACTATTGCTCAAGTAACTATTTCTCAGCTAACAAAAGGTCTGCAAGTGATTTTTGTCCCCAACCAAATCCTGAATGAGGTAGTCCCTATCAGCTAAAGGCAGTGCTTCAAGCTCTTTGTTAGGTGCATTGATAGGAGCAATGTTTAAAGCTGCTGGAGTGGCCATCTTGAAGTTTTTCTTTGTTTATACTTAGAACCAAGATTAGTGCAACTACTGAAGATTGTGAACTACGTCTGAGGCTTTGTCAAGGAGCTGCAGACTAAGTTGAAGTATGGTAGTGACCTTCATTGTCTGTAATTATGAAAAAAGGCAAATTTACAGGGCTCAAGCAGACTTTTCTTGTCTTTAACAAATTCACTGAGTTGATAAACCGTGGGGGCAAACTGCAGAGAGAATAAGGTTGTTTTTGAGCTGAATAGGTAGACGTTTGCAGAGGAATTTTGGTAAAAGGGGTCAATGCACGGGCAATATGAAGATTCTGTCGGCAAAACGTACTTTAAAACAAATTTTTAACGATGAATTTGCAAGTGGGCGCGGGTTCACAGGGTTTTCTTCCAACAGGGGGTTAACCAGTGAATTTTAGGCAGCATTTAGGTGCATGAGTGTTTTTAGTTTGGGAGTTTTTCAGAGTTTCAAGCAAGTGAAATGGAGTAAACGGTGAAAACAGTGGTAAACAGGTAAAATCTGGGCAAATACCTAGTTTTTATGGTGCCGAGGGTGTTGAGATGGTACAATGGCGGACAGAAGGGTCGAATTTGCAGCGGCAGCATCTTGATTGCTTTAATTTGAGCTTGGGCAGCAAATCGACGTGAACGGCATGCACAACGCTCCCACAATGACCAATTAAAATGAAAGAAAAACGGTCAATTTGCGTGTTTTTATGAAATTTGGCACTTTTTGGCGCTTTTGGCGCTTTTTGAGATGACGTCAGCATGACGTCATTTGGCGGGTAGCAGGTATGGCATGGTGATGTGGCTGCTGACTCGGATGATGACGTGGCAGAGGACACGTTGGTAGGGTGATGACGCGAAAGGGTGATGTGGCAAGGACACAGGGCAGCAGCGGGCCAATGCGGACGTGATGTCACGGTGACATGGTGCTGACGTCAGGGGTTAGAGGGTGGTTTATGGTATTATCCTGCACCACCTTTGGCCCTGGGTGGTATTGGGGAGGGGGGCTCCGATCACGCCAGGAGAATGACGTGTGGCGGGGGTACGGCAGCAAAACCGCCTATCTCCTGGACGCTAAACACCGGCAAATCGGGGTTTGAAAATGACCGCCCATCGTTGGATCTGCGACACGAGAGATCGGACGATGGACGGGACAACGAGGAGTGGTGTGTAGTTCAGGGCGCG
>APFE030981187.1:3040-31640 GCA_000404065.3 Pinus taeda
CTGAGGTGGTTTTCACCTCTGCAGAAGGAGCCTCATCAGATCCCTTTCCTTTATCAGGAGCTTTAGATTTACAGTCCCTTTTGTAGTGCCCTTCCTTTCCACATTTCCAGCACACCACCTTTACAGGTTTTCTTGGAGATTTAGATCTCCCTTTAGATTTAGATCTCCCACTCGATGACTTATTTTTGTTTCTGTTCTGGGTCCACCCTCGTACATACAAGGCATCACCATTTTGGCTCTCCATATCTTTCCATCTCATCTCCTCCATCAGCAAGGATGAGACTATTCCATCAAAATTCAAGTTAGTTTCATTGCTACCTATTGTAATAACCAAACTATCCCACGAATCTGGTAGAGAACACAACAAACTGATGCACTTATCTTCACCTAAAATTTTAATATCAACAGATGTTAATTGACTTACCACAGTATTAAATGCATTCAAATGCTCTGTCACTGAGTCTCCATCTTTCATCCTTAGGTTATTTAGCATTTTTTGCAGGAACAGTTTATTCACCAGAGACTTAGATTGATACAAAGTCCCTAACTTGTCCCACAAAGCCTTCGCCATAGCTTCCCCTGATACATTCAACAATACTAAATCTGAGACACACAATCATATTGTTCTCTTTGCCTTCTGATCCAATTTCTTCCATTCTTCATTGGATACTCTCGTTGGTTTAGTACCCTGATCTACCGCGATCCACTAGTCTTTATCCACCAATAGATCCTCCATCTTGAGTTTCCACAACTCAAAACTCTGGCCATTAAATTTCTAGATCTCTATCTTTCCACTACTCGCCATCTTCTTTCACCACCAGAATCGATCGCACAGATCTCCCACTGAATAGGGTCTACCACAGGCCCAAGCGAAACCCCTCAGCAACAAAGGCATCCCCTTGAAGCCAAAACGCTCTAATACAAATGTAGGTTTTAACCATAAGAGAAAATTACCTGCATACGAATTCTAAAACACGAAAAAAAAACAATGTGAGATCATAACCATAACACATATACCACAGATTTTTCCCCTGGATCCCAAAACGGGACTACAGCTTGATTTTTCATTATTTTCTTCATATAAATACATATTTATACATGGAAGCATCCAATACCATGGACCGAAAACCATCGCGTCCAAAAAACATGTGCGAAAATCATGCACAAAACCATAGGTGGGTCCGCCCAACCTAACATAGGGTCCAAAACCAAAATTTTCTAGGGCACTGCCTCAGACCCCATAAAGTGGGGTTATGGGTGCCCTTCAAACCCCCTTGTTAACTACGTGGAAAGAATATAACACAACCCAACACAAGATGGGATAACTATAGAGCTGCGAGCTAGGGAGAGTCATGCACTGCAAGTCCTCAGTGAGCAGAAAATCAATATGGAACAATTGGGCTTGTAGTGCGAAGAAGTTGTGTTGCAGAATCGACAGTTGGTATAGGTAATAGATGAAGCTTTCTAGAGTGTCCCGAAGCTGGCCATCCCAACATACATACCAGCAGAGACATGTATCCACAGGTTAGCAACAGGGATACATGAGGCGAGGGAGGAAATGACAAAGGTTCAGTTGGATCTGAACCTTCAGATTGCCGAGCTGCAGTTAAAGTCGTAGCCGTCCACCCCTCTAGAAGTCAGAGAACAGTGTGCTAGTGTTACCGCAATGGGATTGGATGAAATTGGCAGTGCAGTGCGAGACTGCACCAACATGTTGGAAGAATCATTTGAGGTCCTCACAAATCTGCAGGAGGGTCCCAACATCCAACGCTAAGAAATAGAGGTGCGAGAACTCCAACAACAGCATGACAGCATCAAAGGAACTGCGCAGATGATGGCCCTCACTTAGAGGCTCACGTGGATGCAGCAGGCCAAAGCGCTAAAAGAACAGGTGGACGCGACAAGACACAAGGAAGTAGTAAAGATGGCGCACGTTCAGCCTTGGATCGATGAGGCCTCCACCATCACATCAGAAATTGAAGGCAACCTCGTGCACATGCAAGGGATACATGCACTGATACATCAAAGCACTTTTGACACCCCGGTCTCAGAAAAACGCATGTAGTAGATCCAGCAAGCAACAGCTTAGTGCACTACCAACCTTGTAGCAGTTCAAGCACAGTTGGAGGGACTCCACGCAAAGATCTCCACGCTGACAGAGTGACTCAAGGGCGAGTCATGATGTTTGTGTTGGGGGCCTGTTGGGCATGGAATCCCCCCAAGGCATGTTTTGGGGCTTAAAGCCCAAGTTTTGTCCGAGTCTTCTTGTAAAAGCTCCGCGAATTGTGGGCGTGAGGTGCGAAATTGTAATAGATTCACAGGGTTTTCCACCCTACTTTTTGTAATGTAATGTCGGCTGGATAGACCTACCCATGGTCCGCGGACCATGGAATTGTATAAATAGAGTGAGGCTATAAGTGCATAAGAAAATTAAGAGAAGATGGAATAGAAGAGAGAATAAGAAGAGAAGTATAAGTGATTGAGTCGAAGGGTAAAGTGTGTATGTGGGTCATAGAGTAGGAGAAGGCTCTGTAGCAGAGTGTGCAGAGGCCTAGTAGTCCACAGCTAAGTGTGCGGATCCCTGTAGCTAAGTGCGCAGGGTAGGTCGAGTCTGTAACCGTTGGGAGAATCAATAAAGAAAAATTTTACTATATTTATGTGTATATTTTCCTATTTTAATGCATGATTGGATATAATTTTCAAGTATATTGTTTATTTACTGCACGAAACTGAATGAATGTTTTGTATAACTAATTATAACTTAAGACATTAAAGTAGGTGAAGGTAATTAACTAGTATTATAAGGTAAGTAAGATCTTGGATAATAGAGCAGAGCACGGCACGAGAGCTCCAAAACCCCTGGTTAGGGTTGCACGAATGCAGTGTATCAAGCCGTGAGGAACGGGAAAGTGCGCGAAGCAACCTGCGTGTAGGAACAAACAGTGGACCAGTCGAACCTCTCAAACATCTCAAGGGTGTGGAAACCTGGTTCTAGCACCCTCCCATACTACTTAGGGTGAGACCTTAGTCCATGCTTCGTGAACTGTTGCCAAAAGGGCCATTAGTACAAGGATTTGTTTGTCTAATTAACTCTAGACCTGGGTCAGGCCCCAAGAATCCAACACTTCTACATGAAGAGAAAGAGGAAAAATAGACTTTGATATAATAGCTCCAAGCTAAGGATGAGGCCTTGGAAAAGCTGCAGCATGACCCATCTGAGGTAAAAATTAATTCTCTAAATTCAAGTATGTGTTATGGTGATGATTTCACTATTTTTGAAAATCATACCAGAGGAATTGGCTACAAACTGTTGAAGAAAATGGGGTATGAAGGAAAAGGCTTGGGTATTAAAGGCCAAGGCATTGTCAACCTCATCAAAGTAGAGGAGTTACCCCATCAAGCAGGACTTGGGTATGTCAAAAGGGATGTTGGGGAATGCAGTGAGACATATAGCGAACCACCAATAACAGATGATGAGAAGCCCTCATGAGTTCTTTCCAACTCAACACTGGAGGTAAAAGATGTTGATTTCCTTTCAGTTTCATCTTCACATAGTATGATTTCTGTTGCAGATGTGGAGATACCAATTACAGGGATAAACATGAGGCTCCTTACCAGGATGAGGTACAAGGAGGAAAAATAACTTGATGTTAATAACCAAGGCATAACTCAACCATTGGAGGTTGTGCAGAGACCCCAATTTGTAGGCTTGGGATACACCGAAGGAGAATTCTCGAAGGTGTCAGATTCTTCTGAGCTATCATTAAAATCGTTAAGGAAAGAGAATGATGGGAACACATCCCCATCATCCCATGGTAGTGCCCATTGCAGGGAGAGAGTTGTGGAAAACTCTCATCGCCATACTTGCACCAGAGACGGTGAGGAAAGGTATAACGAGTCTCAATATTCGAATGTTCATTTCAATTATAATCATGTTTTTAATGATGGACATAAATCAGGGAATCGAAAGACATGTACCTTTTGTGGATTACATAACCATACATTTTCTAAGTGTTGGAAAAGAATAGCAGCACAAAAAAGGGTGAGACGTGAAATACCTTCTAAACAGCAAGTAAAGAAACATGTTAAGCAGATCTGGAGGAAGAACACATATTGCAGTCATTGCAACAGAAGTGGTCACCAAAGGGCCACATGTTGGATGCTCCATCTAGAGCAGCGCCTTAAAGACAAAGCGTCAGTACATGAACCAGGTAAAACAGTGGTTCGACAAGAAAAACCACCACAAGGAGATGACCCATTCACATCGATAAGCGAAAAATGGTTTCCAGAGATGTTAGCTTTTCATGGTCATGATTTTGTAAATCATTTTTTGCATCTTAAAATATAAAAGTGATGATGTGGTTTCCATTACCTATCAAGCAACAATGGTGTCTAGTCTTTTTTTGTGTTGCATGATAAACTATGAAAGTGATGTCGTGTTTCCATCACTTGTCAAAGCAAAAATAGTATTTGGCCTTATTGATGTAAATCGTGTGTTGCAGCAATGATGTATTTTCCATCACTTGTTGAAGCAAAAATGATATGTTCACCTTGTTTTCATAGCTGGGGTATTGCGTCCATCTTGATGTAAACTTGACTTATGAGTATGTGTTATAAACTTGTGGCAAGGATGGGATGCTTGGGACATTAGTTTGTCATGTAAGACAAGCATGTAATTTGGAAAACAATGTACTACAAGTTGCAGAGGTTGCAAGTGTCTACTCATCACTTAAGGCTCCAAAGAACAAAGGTGAAGGAGATGGAAGCGAGAACTTTTCAGGACGCTTGTGATGTAGGCAAGGTACATAAAAGTTGCAGATTATTTTTCAGGATTTTGGAGGACCAAAATCTCCTCAGTGGGGAGGATTGATTCAGGGGGCTCCAAGGACACACACAAGACAAACAGGGCTTATGGAAGCTCAAAAGTCAAAGTGCTCAGAATGCTTGTGAACTAGGACTAGAGCGTAGATCTTGTCGTCCTGATTGCAACGGTGTGAACGGTTCATCAATCTGAGCTCGTATGAGGGAGAACGAGCCAATCAAAGTTTTGGTCAAAGTTGGACTATGGGCCAGTTTTAAGTGTCCTACAATTTGACCTTCCCTAGGACATGAAACTTAGCTCTCGAAATCAAGTGAATTTGTTGGATCGTTAATTTGTCTAATATCCCCTATATTAGACAAATTAAAAAAAAATGTGTTTGTTTGATAAAAATAAAAAATATATATATTTTATGGGGTGGCAGGCCACCAACCCCGTCACCCCCCCAACGAACAACACATAGTATCAAAACTAAAATTTTAACTATGGGCCGACAGGCCATGACCACCGCTGGCCCTCCCTCAACCACTGAACCATATAACCATAACATATTATATATGGTGGGGCGGGGCACCTCTGGCAGACACGACCCACGCCTCACCCATGTTGCCAAGTGTTGAACTGAGGGTGGCAGGGCTCAAACCCACCCGGATAGTGTGGTTGGCCCACCTCCCGGCCGCCCTCACATGCCACCATTTGATACAACCCCTGTGAAATGTGAAACAACCCCAAAACGCGGCAGACCCACATTTAGTGTCGCCCAACCACCATACGATATGTAAATTGTCACCAAAAATAAAATAAACAGCCTGCACCATTTTTAAAAAAAATTGGTTATATATGGTGGGGGCGGGATTTGATCCCTTGACCTCCACACTCCTAATTTATCCGCTAGCCGTTGGGCCACGGGACTTTCCTGGTAAACTTCGCCCACATTTTTATATATAAACCCATTTTTATCAGTGCATGGGAGGCAGATTTGAGAACGGAGGAACGAAACCATGTTATGCAGAGTGGAACGGAGGCCAAGGTGTGGCATGGAAATCGAGACTACATTTTTTAGTTAATTTTTGTAGGTGGAACCATAAGCTTGGAAAAGAGCAGGTGGAACCATGAGTGAGCCAAATTCTCAAGAGGGTGAAATTTTCCCAATGTCCAAATTGGACAAATTTTATGTCGATATTACACCTCTCAGTGACACGAACCTGATGGCGCATCATAATTTTGATCTGAGCAGCAGATCTTCAGATGACCTGAAGGAGGGAATCTTTGAGGAATCTAGGGGGAATCTAAAAGATTCCTTAAGCCCTAGATTTTCACTTTGTCAGAATTTAGAAATTTGACAGTTAATTTTACACTATTCGATCCCACCAATTTGATGGTGTAATCAGATTTCCCATTTGATCATTCCATTTTTCGGCCACTTTTCAAAGTGGAGTGCAAGTGTCAACGTTCAACGTGCGAGCATTCATTCCATGAGATTCAACGCCATGAGATTGATGGTACGATAAGATTCAACAATTTGAAATCCTTTCTTTAGATGGCCCCAGGATGTGAGGTATATGCAGTGTGTTCATGTACTTCTTTTTTCTATGAGATGCATTGTGATGCATAGATCCCTATTTGATGTTTGATGTGGGATATTTTTTTCATACTTCTTTTCATGACTCCTGCTTGATGTGACACGAAATCATCTGTGATATGTAATTCTTGTAATGTTGTTATTGAGATCCCTTTGTCGTCATGTTGACAGGATACTCATGTTGTAGTCATGTGTCTGAATTGAGATCCCTTTGATGCCATGTTAGTGGGATGCTCATTATTGTCATATGTGAAATTATGTCATACTGATAGGAGTCCTTTTTGAGTAAGACTTCCTGCAGTGGACATCTCTTGGAGCCACTCCTGTGTGAGGGCATATTCCTTGTATGATAGAGAAAACACATGCATGTAGATCATCATCTTTCAGCAATTAATGCAATGGCCTACACCATCTTAACACCGGGGCCCGAAGACGTAGTCCTTCCTGGACGAACTCCATTATCAATGTATTCTGTTCTATGTTGTTGATTCTTTTCATGTCCCTTTTTCATTACAACATGCATAGATATTCACTTATGCTATTTTTAATGAAATTTTAATCACATCATGAAAGTAAAAGATCTTGGTTAAATCTGAGATTTGAGTCAACTCGGATCAAGTTTTGTATCAAAGCAGTCTTTGCATGGATGTGAACTGCAAGAATGAACAATGGAACATGCAGCGACAGAGGATGAAAAAGCGATGTACAAGACCATGCTCAAAATTTCCCAAAGGGTGGAAATAATGTATGAAGCTCTACAAAAGGAGACAGATGAAAAGGAGTGATTGCAACTTTAGTTACAAGCCACAGAAGAGGCCCTGGAAGAACTGAAGCACAACAAACAGAATCTTCAAACATAAAACGTTGAATTGAAGATGCTTCTACATGAAGAGAAAGAGGAAAAAACTGATTTTGCTACAATAGATACAAGCTAAGGACGAGGCCTTGGAAAATCTTCAACATGACCCATGTGAGGTAAAAAGTAATTATCTAAATTCATGTATGTGTCATGATGATGATTTCGCTATTTTTGAAAATCATACCACAGGAATTGGCTACAAACTATTGAAGAAAATAGGGTATGAAGGAAAAGGCTTGGGTATTAATGGCCAACGCATTGTCAACCCCATAAAAGTAGAGGAATTACCCCGTCAGGCAAGACTTAGGTATGTTAGAAGGAAAGTTGGGGAATGTGCTGAGACAACTAGCGAACCACCAATAATTGATGATGATAAGCACTCATCAATTCTTTCCAAATCGACAATGGAGGTAAAAGATGTTGATTTCCTTTCAGTTTCGTCTTCACATATTATGATTTCTGTTGGATATGTGGAGAAACCAATTACAGGGACAAACATGAGGCTCCTTACCAGGATGAGGTACAAGGAGGAAAAAGAACTTGGTGTTAATAACCAAGGCATAACTCAACCATTGGAGGTTGTGTAGAGACCTCAATTTGCATGCTTGGGATACACCGAAGGAGAATGCTTGAAGGTATCAGATTCTTCTGAGATATCATCGAAATCATTGAGGAAAGAGAATGATGGGAACACATCCCCATCATCCCATGGAAGTTCCCATTGTAGGGAAAGAGACGAGGCAAACTCTCATCGCCATACTTACACCAGAGACGACAAGGAAAAGTATAACCAGTCTCGATATTTGAATGTTCATTTCAATTATAATTATGTTGTTAATGACAGACATAAATCATGGAATCAAAATACATGTACCTTTTATGGATTACATAACCATACATTTTCTAAGTGTTGGAAAAGAATAACAGCACACAAAATGGTGAGACGTGAAAGACGCTCTCAACAGCAGGTAAAGAAACATGTTAAGCAGATCTGGAGGAAGAAGTTGTATTGCAGTCATTGCAACAGAAGTGGTCACCAAAGGGCCACATGTTGGAGGATCCATCCAGAGCAATTCCCTAAAGACAAATCGTCGGTACATGAACCAGGTGAAACAGATGTTCGACAAGAAAAACCACCACAGGGAGATGACCCATTCACATTGATAAGCGAAAAATGGTTTCTAGAGATGTTAGCTTGTCATGGTCGTGCTTTTGTAAGTAATTTGTTGCCTTTTAAAATGTAAAAGTGACGATGTGTTTTCCATCACCTGTCAAGCAACAATGATGACTGGCCTTATTTTGTGTTGCATGATAAACTGTGATAGTGATGTCATGTTTCCGTCACTTTTCAAAGAAAAAATAGTATTTGGCCTTATTGTTGTAAATCATGTGTTTCTGCGATGATGTGTTTTCCATCACTTGCTGAAGCAACAATGATATGTTGGCCTTATTTTCATAGCTAGGGTATTGCATCCATCTTGATGTAAACTTGACCAACAAGTATGTGTTATAAACTCGTGGCAAGTATGGGATGCTTAGGTAACTAGTTGGTCATGTAAGACAAGCATGTAATTTGCAAAACAATGTACTACAAGTTGTAGAGGTTGCAGGTGTCGGTTCATAGCTTAAGGCTCCAAAGAACAAAGGTGAAGGAGATGGAAGCAAAACCTTTTAAGGACACTTGTGATGCAGAAAATGTACGAAGAAGTTGCAGATTACTTTTCATGCTTTTGGAGGACCAAAAGCTCCTCAGTGGGGAGGATTGATCCAGGTGGTTCTAAGGACACACAGAGGACAAAGAGGGCTTATGGAAGCTCAAAACTCAAGGTGACTAGAATGCTTGCAAACCAGGACCAGAGCATAGATCTTTTCATCGTGATCACAATGGCATGAACGGTTCATCAATCCAAGCTTGTATGAGGGAGAATGAGCCAGTCAATGTTTTGGCCAAAGTTGGACTATGGACCAGGTTTAAGCGTCCTACAATTTGTCTAACCCCAGGAAATGAAACCTAGCTCCCGAAAGTGGGTGAATTTGTTGGATCATTAAGTTGTCTAATATCCCATATACTAGACAAATTAAAAAAAAATGTATTTGTTTGATAAAAATAAAAATAAAATATATTTTATGGGGTGGCGGGCCACCAAGCCCTGCCACCCCCCCAACGACCAACTCATAATATCAAAACTAAAATTTTAATGATGGGTCGACAGGCCATGACCTCTATCGTCCCTCCCTTAACCATTGAACCATATAACTATAACATATTATATATGGCGGGCAGGCCACCTCCATTGGACTTGACCTCCACCTCACCCACGTTGCCAAGTGTTGAACTGGGGGTGGCAGGGCTCGAACCTGCCCGACCAGTGTGGCTGGCCTACCTCCTGGGCACTTGGTGAGCGCTAGTATTGCAGCAAGAATGCTTCAACTCCTAGGCTACCAACTTTACTTTTATCAACCCGGTAGTTCGTAACAAACTTGGAAGCGTCAGTGTTGTATGCACAAGAACTAGTTCTCACTGTAGGTTATCACTTGGTCAGCAGGCACAAGATCACTAGGAGCTCAAGCCAACTTCTATATATCTCAAAAGAATCTCTATGTGTGATGAAAGAAATAAAGATTACTCTATAGAAGCTATTCTAATTGGAGAAAGGAAAAAGATTGTAATGTAAAGCAAGACCCAGTAAACCCTAATTAACAAGCTAATTTTACTTTTTCCAAAAAAACTATGAAAACCATGAAATAAATGCCATTACCTACTCAATAAAGTAAACAACATCTAACTATACTATTTCTAGAAGTAAATAAGCAAAATATTTTTTGGATTTTTATGTGTTTTTATGTGAATTTGACATCCATCCAATTTATTGTGTGTGAGTGTGGTAGTGAACAGGTGGTGTTGGAGGGTGGTTTTGGAGATTGGGAGGATGAAATATGGTGTGGATGGGTCCTAGGAGGTCTTAGGTGGCCTTCTGGAGGCTTTTCCTACACTCAACCTTCAAAATAAAGCCTACAGGAAAAACTAGAGGAGGACACAGGGGAACTACATGAGGAAAACAGGGAAACTATAGGAGGCCTACAGGAGGAGGCCGAGAAAATTTTTCACTATTTTGAGGGTGTAAGAGTGGGTGGAAAATGTGGATGAAGGTTGGGGTGAGGTTTTAGGGTGCCTAAGGTCTACCATGAACCACCAGGAGAGAGAAAGATGATTGGGTTTTCTCAAGGAGAGAGGAAGAAGTCCTATGAAAAATGAAGGAAACTAAGGCGGAATTGAGGTGAGGTTTGGGAGACCTATAGGGCATGGATCATATGGGGGATGTGATTTCTGATAAGCTGGCCTACTACTGGAAGAGATATACTGCATAGAAACTGACAGTCGACGAAGAAGATCAAGCAAGTAATGAAATGAGTGCATCTAGAAAAAACAGAGTTTTGCATTACAATGGCCTAAACTATAATGCATGAGAGGAAATGTTGGGAAATGCTGCAAGAAAGGAAAGCATGAAAGAGGACTTCTGCAACTCAGGAAGTGAACATGATAAAGGATATCTAAAGGAAAGAAAAATTGGACTATTAACCTACTAAAGAGCTGCAAACACTAGAAGTTCTATGAATGAGGAAAATATGTGTTCTTGGGGCAACGAGAGAGTCTTTGCCTCAAATCATGGTCCCAGAGGGAGGAAGAGAGGCCAAGGCACTATTTCTAGCCTTTTGAATCTTTTCTAATCGCTGCTTAACCTACTACAGAAAGCACAAATGGAAGCAAACTACTAAATCATTAAAAGCAACCTATTCTTAACCATAAAAGAAAAATACATCTAACAACAAATTAATCTACAAACTGAAGTAAAGCATACAAATACAAGTAAAGAGAAGCTTTGCTACTTGGATTGGGCCCTAACCCAAGAGCTTCATCCCTTTGAGGTAACTCAGTGCTAGCTCAAAAAGGATTCCATCTTCATTATCAAAAAATAGCAAGATTACATAAAACTTTCACAAAATAGTAAGCTCGAAATTTGAGCAGAGTTTACATAAGAAAAAATCTAACCCTAGTGAGGCTCTAGGCCTCTTTACTTATACATCTGATGCTACCAATAGCTTCCTTAAAATCAGGGAGGCTTGGATCTCAAAACTCAAGATAACTATCAGTCATCCTCCACTTTCTCGGTTGTCTTCTAGTGCATGATTCAGTTGTTTGTACTCTGAGCTGAATGAAGGGTAATTTGAAGTGAGGAGTAATAAATGAGGGGGATTCCCTCCTATAAGTCTTCTCCTCTATCTACTTTGAGTTATTTATGCCATTTGACCACTGGATCCTTGACTTTGACCTCGAATCAATCAATAATCTACATTAAATACATGTTATACCACATGGCATCATAACTAACTCAACTCACTCTATAAGCATAAATATAATCAGAAAATCATACAATAAGATAAGAGAATGGTTCATTTGACTAGGTTAGGAGGTGAAATGAGCCCATATAATTACCCATCTACGATTCTCATCATCACCCCCCCACTGAAGGTGTTGCCCATCCTTTGAGCAACTTAGTCAATCTCCTCATTTTTTATGGCCCTAGTGGCCTCCCTAGCATCCCAGGCTTCTAATGTGGTCTACTCATGTTTGTCATAAGATCCTATTGTTTTTTTTATGTCCTTCCACTACTCCTTCTCTTCTTCTTCTCTTCTGCCTTCCAGCATGCCTAATTGGAGTGGAGGACTTAATTTGAGGCCAATCCAGTTGACCTTCAGCCTTTGCATGGAGTGCTTGTACATTGGCACTCTTTTCAATGCCTCCCTCAGCCTCATTCAGGAATGGTATTCTCTTATTTGAAATCTATGGAGTAGGGTGTTCCATATTCTCATGTAGGCATGCACACAAGCATCCCCAAGTAGCCTTTTCATATCTTCAAAGTGTGTAATTGCTTGTGCCTGATTGGCTAGATATCTAGGGGCAATCTGAGGGTCATTGGAAAGTAGGTTGTGTGTGCGTTGATGAGTGCCATAGGATCTGATGGCTCAGCTCTTATCATTAATGGCTCATTCTGCTCTTTTATCATCAATATTTTCATTTCTTCTACCCTCAATTCTTCATGGTTCATCCATGAGGCCATGGCCATTAATTGCAGATCCCCTAGCTTGGCATTGGGGTCCCACACATTCATGTCTATGAGGGCCATGTTGTGTTGGTATAACTCTACCATCTTTGCTTTATCCTTCGAGGTTCTTTGGTTACACAGGTCCATGAACTGCTTGTAGTATTGGAAAGGAATTGTGCCTATTGGTCCTTTAGATAGAGGCCATTAGTCCTTTAGATAGAGGCCATAAGATTTGGCTGGTGTTCTGCATTGTAATTCTTCCATGGATAAGCTGGCCATCTATGTCAGCTGAGTCTCTTTCTCTTGCAGTTGCCTCCTTATGATTTCATTCTCATTTTCAAGGTTTCCTCTTGTGATGGCTTCTTTGTCTCTGAGAGCACTTAATTCTCTACCCATTTCCCTTAGTTTGTTTTCCATATGGCCAACTTCCTCAACTCCTTTGGATTTGGCTATCTACATCCACCTATTTGTTCTCACTCTTTCTTTCTCCAATTCAAAAAACAGTGGAATTGCAAATTCTTGTGGGATTATCCCGCCTCCCTCAAGTAGATTGTAATAGGAGTCCAAGCTAGCTAGGGGTCAGGTTCTTGTAGAGCTTGTGCTTACTCTTTCACCTCTAACTGTCCTCCTATCCTATCCTCAAGCTTTTGGGTCTTCTGTAGTTTAGACAGTGTCTCTTGTAGGACTGTTTCAGCCTCCTGTAGATCTAGTTTTGGGTCTTGTAGTATTGCCTTTCCCTTACATGTAGAAGATCTTGGAGTTCGCCTTTCATATGTTACAGGTGTCTTGGAAGGAGATTCTTTCACCTTGGCAGATGGTGAATCTTCAATGGTAATGGGAACTTTTGAAGAGGGTTGAGGTTTGCCTGTTTTAAGTCTTGTGCTCTTCCTTGCCCTGAAATACATGGAGGTCTGTCTTTTCCTCTTCTGCTTTTTCTTAACTGGTGTACTGAGGGCAGTGATGGCAGTCGTTGCCTCTATTTCCAAAGTCTCAGGGGACTCTTCTCCTTGCTCTGTCTTCTCTGCCTCTTTTTCCTCTTCTTTTGTCTCTTTTTCTATCTCTTCAACTTTTCCCTACTCTATTTCTTTTCCTTCCTCCTTCCTTTCTTTCTCTGCTATGTCACCACTGGCTTCATCTTCTCCTCCTTGTTGTTCTTCCTCCTCACTACTAGTAGGAATGACATCATAGGTTAATGCTTTTATGTCATCCTCAACTATCATATTTCGGAAAACTTCCCATGCTATAAGGAGTGTAAAGTATGGAGGGCTTCCTTTACTAGGATTTTGATTAAGCCATGGTGAGCTAACTTCCTTGAATATTGTGCTTGTACCTTAGTACTAGATTCAATGACGGACTGAAGGAGAAAGTAAGGGATACTGAGATTTTGAGGTGCTGGAGTATCCATACCATAAATCAAGTCATGAAGGATTCTGAAGTGATATCCAAAGACAATGTTGTGTCTCCCCTCACAGGAAATGTATTTGATGATTTGTTAGCTAACCTCATCCTATGGATATGGTATACTAGTCCTTCTAATTCCATTCTTATCTTCGATAGGGGTTTCATTATTTTGGAAAAATTTCTTCTTAGCAGCTTGGCCAATTGGTTTCTCATATTTACTCCTAAGATCCCAAGAGGAAGGGTAGTGACCCTATTGAGGAATTCAGGGGTTATTTCAATAGACAGGCCTCTAATGGTTACAGTGGAATGTGTCCTTGTGTGAGGGACCAGAGAGAGAGAAAATTCTTGGGAAATTTCATCATCAAACCCTCTAAATTTCTCAAAGAAATTCATCTAGTTTTCCCTTGTGAATATGTCCACCACTTGAGGATGTGCATGGAGCCTAGTGGAGTTAGTGGGCTTCTTTCTCATAAACCCTCCTGTCATACTTCCTGTACTTTTAAAAAACCCAAATATTGAAGTGGAGACAAAAAGTTTTGAGAAAAACAAAGAAACAGAGGAGACTGTGTTTTTTTTAAATAAACATAAAAAATTTATGTATTTTCTGACCTCCTAAAGACTTATTTCATCCTCAAATTGAGACCACTTCTTTCATATACTGATGTTCAACAGGGGGCATGCATGAACCCTACCTCTTTAGACTGAAATTCATGCTAAAAAACGTGTTTTCTCCATTCTAAATGACTCACTGCCCCTCCTATACAAGCCCGCTGTCCCTCCTGTAGATTTCCTGTAGGTGCTCCTGTAGATTTCCTGTAGGTGCTCCTGTAGAAAACACCAAGAGAAAATATAGGGAAAAAAATTGATGGAGGATGGTGGTTACGAGGCTATGGGGGCACAAGAACACTGTTGTGGCTGAGTTATGAGGAGAAAATTAAGAAAAGGTGGTGAGAATGCACGGGAGGAGTGCTCATTGCTTTTTATGGCTATTTTCCGGTTATGAGTGCTGAGCTAGCAAGGTGTACGTTGGCCATATTCAAACTGTTGGTCCCCACCTACTTGGTCATCATGACCCCTCCTCGTAATCATCCCTCATTATTGCATCGGAGTTCACACTTCCTCCCACTACATGTCCTTGGCATCTTGTGCTTGAGTTGACTGTGCACATGTGTGGGTGCAATCTCGGATAAGTGGAGTCAACTAAATGAAGGTGGCCAAGTTAACTGGCCACCTTTCCCTCGTTCAATCTCAACCATCTTGTTGCCTTTGTATGACTTCTAATTACACAAATTCAAATAGAGGAGTGACTTAGTTACTTACCTGTGATCCAAGTGTATTTGTTGTGAAGTGTTGTGGATTTCTCTGTTGCATGCCTTCATTTCCCTTTATGCATGCTATCTCTACTTGCTGATGTGTAGTTGTGTGCTTGTGCAGGTTCTTCTCTTGCTG
Source organism: Pinus taeda (assembly GCA_000404065.3). Lineage (NCBI taxonomy): Eukaryota > Viridiplantae > Streptophyta > Pinopsida > Pinales > Pinaceae > Pinus > Pinus taeda. The sequence continues at coordinate 18,256 of APFE030981187.1, forward strand.
GAGTTGAGCTTCATGTGCCTTTTCAACCTTCATGTGTGCACCCTCTTGCTGTTGGTGCTGGACTTCTATGGGATCAGCTACAAGAATTCCTACATGAGCTCCTGTAGTTGCTTCTCCTTTGGAAACTTAAGTTTTTCCCTATGCTTGGAGCTTGAGAATAATGCCAAAGGTGTCATGAATGATGGAGGGATAATAGGTAAGCTTCAAGTAAGGTTATTGGTGCCTTTTCCTTTTTTTATTTTTGTTTTTTTTTCAATATTGGAAAACTGTTTTTTTTCTGTGTTTTTTTCTTGGATAGGAAAAAAAATAATGATGGTTGGGGTGTGATGCAGGCTTGGAAATGATAGAAATGAGGCTTAAAGGTGGTAAGAGGGATGATAAGTTCCTCGTGAATTTCTCCTGGTCCTTCAAACTGCCTTCTGTACACACTTTTGGCTCTCTGTAATTCCTACAGGAGCCTCCTGTAGAAAACACAGAGCCTCCTGTAGAAAACACAGTTTTGGAAGAACAAGGTACAGTGGGGTGAAAGAGATGCCAAAAATGATGGAGAAAGGTGTGGAGAAGATGAGATGGATTTTGGTGTGAATGTCAGATTCCCCTTGGCACCTTCTTCTGCCCCCTATAGTCCTCCTGCAAACCTGCAATGCAATAAAAAAATCTTTTTTTTTTTTTTTTTTTTTTTTCTTGAAAACAACTAGGGTGCCTCAGAGAGGTTTTCACCTCAATTGTCTGCCCTGGGTTCCTCCAAGGGATGTTTTCACCCAGGGATATTATTTTTTTCATCTTTTTTTTTACATCACTGGGCTACCTTAGAAGAGGTTTTCAACCCAATGATGGGACTCAAGCACCTCATGGAGGTTTTCACTTGAGTCCTTATTTTTTATTTTTCTTTTCTTCAGTGAGTGGGTGAAGTGGAAGCTATGACATGCTCCACTACCATCACTCTTTTACTCAAATCTTCAATAAACTCGTGCTTGGAGAAGGGTTTCTTGTAGACTTTCAACCGATGTCCATTGACATGCATGGGGATGGCTTCATCATCAATGGTTCTAATTAGAATTGAACCATTGTCATTACATTTCTCCATAGTATAGGGTCCGTCCCAACCATCTTGTCCTCAACTTGCCTTTGAAATCCTTGTATCTTGAATCATAGAGTAGTGCCCAATCTCCCTCTGGGAATTGCTTCTCCCTGATATTTTTTTCATGCCATAGTTTTCTCTGAAGCTGAACTACCTCTGTATGGAGAAGGGATTGCAAGCTATATTCATCCAATCCATTGAGCTGAAGTAATCTCTCCTTCTATGCATGGTTGAGGTCTAGGTCCAGATGAGCTGCCATCCTTAAGGTATTGAATTCAAACTCTATTGACAGCAAAGCCTTCTTCCCATAGACCAATTCATAGGGTGTGAACCTGGTGGTGGTCTTCCATGTTGTGTTGTAGGCCCAAGTGGCCTCGACTAATCTGTCTGCCTAGTATTTTCTATTGTTGCTCACTACCTTGGTTAGGATCCCTTCCAATGCTCTGTTAGTAACCTCCACTTTCCCATTGGCTTGTGGATGGTAAGGGCTGGAAGTATTTTTCTTGTTCTTATGATGTGTGAGCAAGTCTTTAGTCAGACTGGAATTGAACTGACTGCCTTGGTCTATGACTAACTCTCTAAGATACCCGAACTTGTAGAATATGTTTTCTCTCAAAAATTCATCTACTTTTTCCTTTTTCGCTGCTTCGATTGCTTTTGTCTCTGCCCACTTTGTCAGGTAGTCGGTGCACACAATGATGTATTTCTTCTACTTTGAAGGGGGGTTGATAGGCCCCACAAAGTCCATGCCCCACTTCTCAAATGGATCAAATGTCACTTGAGGTTGCATGGGAATTTCATCCTTTGGAGTGGGTTTCCCCATCCTCTGACACCGATCACACTGGCTTGTGTATCTCCTCACATCTTGATGAAGAGTGGGCCAGTAGTAGCCTACTTGCAATATCTTGAAGGTGGTTCTTTTTGCTACAAAATGACCTCCACAAGGCCCATCATGACAGGTCAGGAGGATGTCAAATACTTCCTCCTCCCTGACACGTCTTCTGAAGATCTGATCTAGGCCTAGTTTGAAGAGATTGCCTCCAATGCAGGTGAAAGGGGCACTTTTCCTTACTATCCTGCTCTTCTCTTTTGAGGACATGTGTGGTGGGAACTATGTTGAAACCAAGTAGTTTTCTATATCAGCAAACCATGGAGAGAGTACTGATATAGCAAATAGGTGTTCATTAGGAATTTGTTCATCCACCATTCCTTCTTCACCTGCAAGCAAATTTACTCTAGACAAAAATTCAGAGACAACATTCTCTTTACCAAGCTTATCAATAATGGTCAGATCAAACTGTTGTAGTAAAAGTAAACATCTAATAATGTGAGCATTTACATCTGGTTTGTTCATTAAATATCTAATCACAACACGATCAGTGTGCACAAAGGTTTGATAGCCTGTGATATAATGTCTGAATTTGTTTAAGGAATGCATGACAGCTAGGAGTTCCTTCTCAGTCACTGTGTAGTTTAACTCCGCCTTTGACAAGTTTTTGCTAATAAAGTATATGGCATAAGGTAACTTTTCATCAATTTTTCCTAAGGCTACTCCTATTGCTTTGTTCAAGGAATTTGTGTGAATGTGAAAAGGTAGGGCCTAGTTTGGGTCTCTGAGAATTAGGGCAGTCACTAGCTTTCCCTTCAAGGTATCTAGGGTTGCTTGACGGTATTCCGACCATATGAACTCAACATCTTTGTGTAGGAGGCCAAACAAAGGAGAGGCTATCTTGCTAAAGTCTTTAATGAATCTCCTGTCATATCCAGCTAAAACTAGGAAACTTCTGACATCTCTCACCTTTTGAGCAGGTGGGACCCTTTGGATGATGGAAATTTTGTTTGGGTCCACCTGCAGTCCTTGTTGAGATATTGCATGACCTAGCCTGGTCCCTTCAGTCATCAAGAATTCACATTTTTCTGGACTAAGGGGTAGTTTCATCTCAATACACTTATCTAGAACTTTTCCTAGGTTAGATAAAGCTTCTTGAAAGTCAGAGCCATAAGGAGTAAAATCATCCATGTATATTTCTATTGCATCATGAACCAGTTCAGAAAATATACTCAATACCGATATTTGGAAAGTGGCTGGAGCATTGCACAAACAAAAAGGAAGGACCCAATATTCAAAGGTACCCCAAGGACAAGCGAAAGTGGTCTTATCTTGGTCTTCCGGGCTAATTTGAATCTGATTGTACCCGCTAAACCCATCTAGGAAGGAGAAAAACTTTTTCCCTACCGGACCATCTAACACTTGATCTATGAAAGGTAAAGGAAAGTGGTCCTTTCTAGTGGCTTTGTTCAATTCCTAATAGTCGACATAGATTCTCCACTTACCATTTTTATTTGGCACTAGCACCAAAGGAGAGACCCATTCACTATCAGAAATGGGATAGATGAATCCTGCATCCAGCAATTTCTACAGTTATTCCTTAACAATACCTTTAAGTGTTGGGTTCATCCTCCTTTGAGGCTCCCTGACTGGCTTGCAATCTTCCTTGATGTATATATTATGAGTACATACTGAAGGGTGCACTACCTTCATCTCCTTATAACTCCAGGCAAAGGCATTTAGATGTTTTCTCAGTAGGCTACATAGATCCTTCTCCTTGGAAGTAGATAGGGATGGATTGATTTTCAATGTTCTTTCTGGGTCGAACTCTATATTTTTGACACGGGGAGAAATAGGGTCAGCCACACAAAGATCAGTTGATTAGTTTTTTTTTTGTTTCTCTTACTATGTATTCTAATGGTGATACACTGGGAGGTGGATTCTAAATCAAATTTTCAATCATATCATCCTCATCTTGCGGGTTCCCCCCATTGCGATTTATAATGCACAAAGCGGTGTAGAATAAACTTCATCCTCATCCTCCTCCTCCAACTAGAGAGGTAGATCATGTTCTAGTAGGGGTTGGGGAGGAGGATATAGGGTTAACTACTTGGACATGTGCCCATTCTTTATGGTCATGTTCCCATCTCGACAGCTGATGTAGGCATCGACTGTAGCCAACCAGGGTCTTCCTAGAATGAGAGGATACCCAGTGAGCTTTTCCTTTGGCTGGAGAACTAAGAAATCCACAAGGTACTCCCAATAATTAATGGAGACCATCAAATCTTCCACAATCCCCTCAGGAGTCACGGTGGAGTGGTCTGCTAACTGCAGCACTGTCGTGGTCTTCCTCAAGGAGCCCTGGAGGTTAGGTTTGAGCATTGTGTCCTTTTTCATCACATTAATGGAAGCTCCTAGATCAATCAAGGTATGTGGGACCATTGTGCCGTCGATGTGGACATCAACTACTCAGCTTCCAAGATCCAGATATTTTGGATACATTCTCTGCCCCAACACCAAGTCAGACAGTTGTCATATCACATTGATGGTTGGGGTATCTCTCTTGCACCTTCCTGGATGCTTAAAACACTTCTCTTTGATCAACCTATTGTAGACAGGCACATCTTTTATGGCTTGGAGAAGAGGTATCTTCACAAATAATTGTTTCAATTCTTCTAGGATTTTAGTCTCTTCTGGGGTAGGCTGGATTGTCATGGATAGTCTCTCAGGAAAGGGTGTATTTTCTTTAGGTTTTCTTTCCCCTTTATCTTCCTCAACCTCCCTGGGTGGAGGCTAGCTATCTAGGAGAACTTTTCCAAATCACAAGTTAATTTCTTAAATCTCCACAGCATAAGTTGGGCATGATGGTTCCTCACTATACACTTGTTGAACCTGTCTGTTGTTCAGGTTCGGATTTGGCTGGGCAGGCATTTTGGGTTGTCTTGGTGGAGCAAAAGGTAATAGTTGTGGTTGGGCAGGTGGTGGAGGCAGAAGAGCAGGAAGAGAGTTGTATTGGAGCCTCCACCCCTGATGAGGTGCATTCCATTGAGGTTTTGGCTAAGCATAGGGTTGAAATGAATGAGTGGTTGGTTGGGCATGATATTGAGATGTGAAGGACCAAGGAGGAGGTGTGGACCAGGAAGGATGAGCAGGTGGGGCCCAAGAAGGTATGGATGTGACTTGGTTGGGGTTGTAGTATGTCTGAGATGTCCCTTGCATCCCCTGTTGGTATGGTCTAGGTCCATGCGACCTCCTTTGGTTTATGTAATGGATAGGTTCAGTGACTCCTTCAACCCCTTGGTATACAACTTTAAGTTCGAGCAAGGAAGGGCAATTGTTTGTAGAATGATTTTCTTCACAGATGAACAAACCTCTATAAGTTCAATGGGCATTCATTCCTAGGATGCTTCCTAGTGCATCTAAGGCAAAAAATGGCCAAAGCCCTCTCTGCTTCCTCTTGTTTTCTTTTGATATGTAAGGTATCCATTTTCATGGCAAGAGTCTACAGTATCTCACTCTTGAAGTCTTCCAACATGCTTCCAATTTCCCCTTTAATGGATGAATTGGAAGAAGAGGTACTGGCTATGGGTTGACTCCCCCTACCTTTCTTTCTGGCTGCTCTAGAATGGTTTTTAAAAACAGTGTTTATGTCCTCATAGGATAGTTGGTAAATGTCTTCCCTAGCCAGTAGATGGAGGGTGTCTAAAAGGTCTTCCTGGATTCCCCTGAGCAGGACCAACTTTAGAGACTTAGGGTCAAGTGTACACCCTGACCTTTTGTAATTGAGAAGGAACCTCTCTTCATAATCTTCTAGGGACTCATCACTTCCCATGGTTGTTCGGAAGATTTATTCTTTAGTATCTTTTGACCTCCAATAGTCTTGATACTTTTTGTTAAAGGCCTACTACATCTGAGCCCAAGTTGTGATGTTATTGCCAGGTAATCCCATGAACCAGCACAATGTTGTGTCCTTGAGAGTAGAAGGGAACAATTTCAACTTTTTCTTGTCTTCTACATAGTCATAAGTTCGACAGATGACAACAAACTCAAACAAGGTGTCAGGATCTTCTATAGTCAGGCCATGGAAGTGAGGTAGGGCTAAAGGACTTCTATTCTTCATTTTGGTGTCCCCATTGGTCTCCCAAATGGGAAAGGTACCCTCTATTCTTTCTCCATTTCCCCTAGCATTTCTATTTTCAGTCATTGGTTCCAGAGGAATGTTTTCTTCTTCTTCTTCCCCTATAGGTTCTTCAAATATGTCTGGCTATTCACCTAAGGGTTCTTCTTGATCATAGCCACCAAAGAAGAGAAAAGGTTGGGTGTGTGAAGTAGTGGGGGTCTTGGGAAAAAAATTTCCCGAGTTATCTCTATTCCTACAAGGCATGAAAGGAAATCTTATTGGTTGGTTTTTTTTGTTTCTTTTTTCCCCACACTAATAGTACCTACAGAAACTGAAATTGTGATTGAACAAAACAAATTGCAACTAGCTGAAATGAACTTGCTGAATGGAAATTTGCAGAATTGAAAAGGAAAGCAAGGAAATGTAGAACTGAAAGAAAGGAAATGACTAGTCTACATTTTCCGAAATGAAATTTGCAGAATTGAAAAGGAAAGCAAGGAAATGCAGAACTTTGAAAGAAAATAAATGACTAGTCTACTTTTGTCGAAATAAACTATTAGTAGAATGTTGCAATAGGAAATAGAAGAAAGTTGTAATCACAAAATAATCTGACGCTTCCCTGGCAATAGCGCCAAAAATTGGTGAATGCCAGTATTGCAGCAAGAATGTTGCAACTCTTAGGCTACCAGCTTTACTTTTATCAACCCGTTAGTTCGTAACAAACTTGGAAGCGTCGGTGTTGTATGCACAAGTACTAGTTCTCACTGCATGTTGTCACTTGGTCAGTCAGCACAAGATCACTAGGAGCTCAAGCCAACTTCTATAGATCTCAGAAGAAGCTCTATGTGTGATGAAAGAAAGAAATATTACTATAGAAGCTATTCTAATTGCAAAAAGGAAAAAAGATTGTAATGTAAAGCAAGACCTAGTAGACCCTGATTAACAAGCTAATTCTACTTTTGTCAAAAACACTATGAAAACCATGAAAAAAATTCCATTACCTACTCAAGAAAGTAAACAATATCTAACCATGCTATTTCTAGAAGTAAATAAGCAAAAAACATATTTTGGGATTTTTATGTGTTTTTATGTGAATTTGACATCCATCTAATTTATTGTGTGTGAGTGTGGCAGCGAATAGGTGGTGTTGGAGGGTGGTTTTGGAGCTTGGGAGGATGGAAGATGATTTGGATGGGTCCTAGGAGGTATTAGGTGGCCTTCTGAAGGCTTTCCCCACACTCAGCCTTCAAAAGAAACCCTACAAGAAAAACTATAGGAGGACACAGGGGAACTACAGGAGGAAAATAGGGAAACTACAGGAGGCCTACAGGAGGAGGCCGAGAGAAATTTCCACTATTTTGAGGGTGTGAGAGTGGGTGGAAAAGGTGGATGAAGGTTGGGGTGAGGTTTTAGGGCACCTAAGGTCTACCATGAACCACCAAGAGAGAGAAAGATGATTGGGTTTGCTCAAAAAATGAGGAAGAAGTCCTATGAAAAATGAAGGAAACTAACGCAGAATTGAGGTGAGGTTTGGGAGACCTATAGGGCATGGATCAGACGAGGGATGTGATTGATGATAAGCTAGCCTATTGCTAGAAGAGATCTGCTACATAGAGAATGACAGTCGACCAAGAAGATCAAGCAAGCAATGAAATGAGTGCATCTAGAAAAAAATAGAGTTTTGCATTACAATGGCCTAAACTATAATGTATGAGAGGAAATGTTGGGAAATGTTGCAAGAAAGGAAAGCATGAAATAGGACTACTACAACTGAGGAAGTGAACATGATAAAGGAGATCTAAAGCAAAGCAAAATTGGACTATTAACCTACTAAAGAGCTGCAAACACTAGAAGTCCTATGAATGAGGAAAATCTGTGTTTTTGGGGCAACAAGAGAGTCTTAGCCTCAAATCATGGTCCCAGAGGGAGGAAGAGAGGCCAAGGCACTATTGATAGCCTTTTGAATCTTTTCTAATCGCTGCTTAACCTACTACAGAAAGCACAAATGGAAGCAAACTACTAAATCATTAAAAGCAACCTATTCTTAACCATAAAAGAAAAATACATCTAACAACAAATTAATCTACAAACTAAAGTAAAGCATACAAATACAAGTAAAGAGAAGCTTGGCTACTTGGATTGGGCCCTAAACCAAGAGCTTCATCCCTTTGAGGTAACTCAGTGCTAGCTCAAAAAGGATTCCATCTTCATTATTAAAAATTAGCAAGATTACATAAAACTGTCACAAAATAGTAAGCTCGAAATTTGAGCAGAGTTTACATAAGAAAAACTCTGACCCTAGTGAGGCCCTAGGCCTCTCTACTTATGCATCTGAGGCTACCAACAGCTTCCTTAAAATCAGGGAGTCCCGGCTCCCAAAACTCGAGATAACTATCAATCATCCTCCACTTGCTCGACTGCCTTCTAGTGCATGATTCGGCTGCTTGTACTCCGATCTGAATGAAGGGGAATTCAAAGTGAGGGGTAATAAATGAGGGGGATTCCCTCATATAAGTCCTCTCTTCTATCTACTTTGAGTTATTTCTACCATTTGACCATAGGATCCTTGAATTTTACCTCGAATCCTTCAATAATATGCATTAAATACATGTTAGACCACATGGCATCATAACTAACTCAACTCACTCTATAAGCATAAATATAATCAAAAAATCATACAATAAGCTAAGAGAATGGTTGATTTGACTAGGTTAGGAGATAAAATGAGACCATATAATTACCCATTTATGAGGCTCATCAACACCCTCACATGCCACCATTTGATACAACCCCCATGTAATGTGAAATGGCCCCAAAATGCGGCAGCCCCACATTCAATGTCACCCAACCACCATACGATATGCAAACAATCACCAAAAATAAAATATAAAAGTTCGCGCCATTTTTAAAAACATGTGGTTATATATGGCAGGGGCGGGATTTGATCCCCCAACCTCCGCACTCCTAATTTATCTGCCAGCCATTGGGCCATAGGGCTTTCTTGGTAAACTTCGCCCACATTTTTATATATAAACCCATTTTTTTATCAGTGCGTGGGAGGCAGATTTGAGAATGGAGGAATGAAACCACATTATGCAGAGTGGAATAGAGGCCAAGGCACAACATCGAAATTGAGACTACATTTTTTAATTAATTTTTGTAGGTGGAACCATAAGCTTGGAAAAGAGCAAGCGGAACCATGATTGAGCCAAATTATCAGGAGGGTGAAATCTTCCCAATGTCCAAAATGGACAAATTTTATGTCGAGTTTACACCTCTCAGTGACACAAACCTGATGGCACATCAGAATTTTGATCTAAGCAGCAGATATTCAGATGACCCAGAGGATGGAATCTTCGAGGAAATGAGGGGGAATCTAAAAGATTCCTTAAGCCCCAGAATTTCACTTTGTCAGAATTCATAAATTTGCCAGTCGATTTAACACTATTTGATGCCATGAATCTAATGATTGTGGTGCAATCATATTTCCCATTGATCATTCCATTTTTTGGCCACTTTTCAAAGTGGAGTGCAGGTGTCAGCATTCAATGTGCGAGCAGTCATTCCATGAGATTTGACACCACGAGATTGATGGTATGAAAAGCTTCAGTAGTTTTACATCCTTTCTTCATATGGCCCCATGATGTGAGGTATATGTAGTGCATTCATGTACTTCTTTTTGCTATGAGATGCATTGTGATGCATAGGTCCCTATTTGATGCTTGATGTGGGATCTTGTTTTCTTACTTTTTTTCATGATTCCTACTTGATGTGACACGAAATCATCTGTGAGATGTACTTCTTATCATGTTGTTATTGAGATCCATTTGTCGTAATGTTGATGGGTTAGTCATGTTGTAGTCATGTGTCTGAATTGAGATCCCTTTGATGCCATGTTGGCAGGATGCTCATTAATGTCATATGTGAAATTATGTCATACTGATAGGAGTCATTTTTTAATGAGAGTTCCTGCAATGGAACATCTCTTGGAACCACTCTTGCATGAGGGCATATTCCTTGTATGATAGAGAAGACACATGCATATACATCATCACTCTTTCAATTCTTAATGCAACGTCCTACACCATCCTGACACTGGGGCCCGGAGACGTAGTCCCTCCTAAACGAACTCCTTTATCAACATCTTCTGTTCTATGTTGTTGATTCTTGTCATGTTCCTTTTTCATTACAACATGCATATATGTTCACTTATGCTATTTTTTAATAAATTCCAATCACATCATGAAAGCAAAAGATCTTGGTTAAATCCGGGAGTTGAGTCAACTCAGATCAAGTTTTGTATCAGAGCAGTCTTTGCATGGATGTGAATTGCAAGCATGAACAATGGAATGTGCAGTGATAGAGGATGAAAAAGTTATATATGAGACCATGCTCAAAATTTCCCATAGGGTGGAAATAATGTATGAAGCTCTACAAAAAGGGATAGAGGAAAAGTAGCGATTGCAACTTCAGTTGTGAGCCACAGAAGAGGCCCTAAAAGAACTGAAGCACAACAAACAGAATATTCAAACAAAGAATGCAAAATTGAAGATGCTTCTACATGAAGAGAAAGAGGAAAAACAAAGTTTGCTACAATAACTGCAAGCTAAGGACAAGGCCTTGGAAAAACTACAGTATGACCCATGTGAGGTAAAAAGTAATTCTCTAAACTCATGTATCTGTCATGATGATGATTTCGCTATTTTTGAAAATCATGCCATAGGAATTGGTTACAAGCTGTTGAAGGAAATGGGGTATGACGGAAAAGGCTTGGGTATTAATGGCCAAGGAATTGTCAACCCCATCAAAGTAGAGGAATTACCCCATCAAGCAAGACTTGGGTATGTCGGAAGGGAAGTTGGGGAATGCACCGAGACAGCTAGCGAACCACCAACAACAGATGATGAGAAGCCCTCATCAGTTATTTCCAACTCAACAGTGGAGATAAAAGATGTTGATTCCCTTTGAGTTTCGTCTTCACATAGTATGATTTCTATTGGAGATGTGTAGATACCAATTACAGGGACAAACATGAGGCTCCTTACCAGGATGAGGTACAAGGAGGAAAAAGAACTTGGTGCTAATAACCAAGGCATAACTCAACCATTGGAGGTTATGCAGAGACCCCAATTTGCAAGCTTGGGATATACTGAAGGAGAATGCTTGAAGGTGTAAGATTATTCCAAGATATCATTGAAATCATCGAGGAAAGAGAATGATGGGAACGCATCCCCATCATCCCATGGAAGTGCCTATTGCAGGGAAAGAGCTGAGGCAAACTCTCATTGCCATACTTACACCAAATACGGTGAGGAAAGGTATAACCAATCTCTATATTCGAATGTTCATTTCAATTATAACCATGTTGTTAATGATGGACATAAATCATGGAATCAAAAGACATGTACCTTTTGTGGATTACATAACCATAAATTTTCTAAGTGTTGGAAAAGAATAGAAGCACACAAAATGGTGAGACATGAAAGACCCTCTCAACAACAGGTAAAGAAACATGTTAAGCAGATCTGGAGGAAGAAGACGTATTGCAGTGATTGCAACAAAAGTGGTCACCATAGGGCCACATGTTGGAGGCTCTATCCAGAGTAGCGCATTAAAGACAAAGCATCGGTACATGAACCACGTGAAATAAATGTTCGACAAGAAAAACAACCACAGGGAGATGATCCATTCACATTGATAAGAAAATTTAGCTTGTCATGATCGTGCTTTTGTAAGTCATTTGTTGCATTTTAAAATGTAAAAGTGATGATGTGTTTTCCATCACCTGTCAAGCAACAATGATAACTGGTCTTATTTTGTGTTGCATGATAAACTGTGAAAGCGATGTCGTGTTTCCATCACTTGTCAAAGAAAAACTACTATTTGGCCTTATTATTGTAAATCACGTGCTGCAGCGATGATGTGTTTTCCATCACTTTCTGAAGCAACAATGATATGTTGGCCTTACTTTCATAGCTACGGTATTGCGTCCATCTTGATTTAAACTTAACCAATGAGTATGTGTTATAAACTCGTGGCAAGTATGGGATGCTTGGGTCATTAGTTGGTCATATAAGACAAGCATGTAATTTGCAAAACAATGTGCTATAGATTGCAGAGATTTCAGGTGTCGGCTCATGACTTAAGGCTCCGAAGAACAAAGGTGAAGGAGATGGAAGCGAGACCTTTTAAGGATGCTTGTGATGCAGACAAGGTACAAAGAAGTTGTAGATTATTTTTCATGCTTTTGGAGGACCAAAATATCCTCAATGGGGAGGATTGATCTAGGTGGCTCTACGAACACACAGAGGACAAAGAGGGCTTATGGAAGCTCAAAAATCAAAGTGATCAAAATGCTTGCAAACTAGGACCAGAGCATAGATCTTATCGTCCCGATCACAATGGTGTGAACAGTTCGTCAATCCGAGCTCGTATGAGGGAGAAAGAGCCAGTCAAAGTTGGACTGTGGGACAGGTTTAAGTGTCCTACAATTTGACCAACCGCGGGACATGAAACCTAGCTCCCTAAAGTGGGTGAATTTTTTGGATCGTTAATTTGTCTAATATCCCCTATATTAGACAAATTAAAAAAAATGTGTTTGTTTAATAAAAATAAAAAATATATATTTTATGGGGTGGCGGGACACCAACCCTGCCACCCCCCAACGACCAACACATAATAGCAAAACTAAAATTTTAATTATGGTCTGACGGGCCATGACCCCCGTTGGCCCTCCCTCAACCACCGAACCATATAACTGTAACATATTATACATGGCAAGGCAGGCCACCTCCGATGGACCCGACCCACGCCTCACCCACATTGCCAAGTGTTGAATTGAGGGTGGCGGGGCTCAAACTTGTTAGTGTCAGTCTTTGAAGCCTTCCTCCAGTGATCAAACATGCTCTTACAAAGTGATTTTAAGGTGTCAAGGTCAAATTTTGTCATTTCAGTGCGTCTTCAAGCAAAATTTGGTCACTAGGCATTAGGTATAGGGTTTGATTTTACCCTTGTCAAAGTTGTCCAAATGACGTTCCATGTCACCATTCAACTGAGTGTACCATCATTCAAAGGGTTTTCATCATCATGTCAAGTTCCACTGGGTCATTTTACACCTTGTTCATGCTTCAATTGTGCCTAGGTAAGGTTCATTTCCCTCCCCTAGGGTTTTGAAGCTAATTTCTCTTGGATGGTCAAATCAAAAAACCTTATATCCTGATGTTCATACACCTTCCCCTATCCTTAAAATACCTTATCAAACACTTCCCATCACTGAGATCCCCCAAATTCCTCATTTTCACACAAACCCTAGTTTCTTGCTACAACTTGGCAATTTTCTGGGCTAGGCCTGTGTT